>JAHBCN010012006.1:0-27604 GCA_019359885.1 Listronotus oregonensis
AAATTAAAGAAAAGTTTTAAAATCATTCATTAGTTTCAAAATATAAATTATAATCCAAACAGCTATTGATAATGTAGTTTTTTAGAATTAACATTCAATTCTTCAAGCTACGGTCTCAATTTTGGAAGATTTTTCAATGTAATTTGAAGTACCATTGATTCCAAAGTATAATCTGTACAAATATTATAAAGAGGAAAGATTTGATTGTTTGTTTGAATTGAAAGGCCCGAAACTACTGGATGGGATTTAAAAAATTATTTTACCATTAGAATCCTACATTATCCCCGATGAACATAGGCTATTGCTAGTAATAAAATAATTAACAAAATTACAACTTATTTTTTCAGGGTCTGCAACAAAATCTGCTTTGTTTAAAAGAAGCCAACTTGTCAATTGGTTAAGAATTTGTCAGTCCAAGGAAAGAATGGAGCAGTGTCGTTATTTGGCAGAAAAAGTGACCCCTACCATGCGAGTTGAACGCTTGTCAGAAGAGTCTTCAAAAGTCTTATATAAATTCATCGAGAAATATGACACAAAATGGTCAACAGCATCAAGAAATAAAACTGCATTTGAAAATAAAAATCGAGATTGGTTAAATATTAATTAATTAATTAATTAATTCTGTTAAAATGGTTTACCTCTCTCTCTTTGTTAAGTGCCTCAATCCAACTTCAATTCGAGCCGAAATAAACGCTCTTATTATGAATTTTAAACTCTTAACTGCTTAAATTGTTAAAATAATGACAGTCTAATAATAAAAGTAACATTTTTCATGGAGTTTTATTTTTTTAAGTAATTAGGTACTTACACAGCGCTTATGTAATGCAATAAATGAACCCAAGGGGGGGGGGCTTTAAAAAATGTTTAAATGAACGTGTTATCTTAGTTTTAACATTTTCTTACGATTAAACATGTTTGTGATTCATATCAGCACTACTACTATTTATGGCCGGCTTTTCCCCGATTTTCGCCTGTGTGCGCCGCCTAAATGTTCCATAGCAAGAATGTTGGGGCAGTAGAAAATATTGCTTTGGAGTGAATATGGAAGTCAATATTTTCTACGGCCTTGTTTTGAGCAGAAAGAAGTAAAAAAAAACTTAAAAATGTAACTACACTGTTTTCTAAATATTGAAAATCTTCTCGCTAAAATAAACGATATGTGGTCACATTTTAAAGTATCTTTATTTTAGAATATTATACGGTAAAATGAATAAGGCGAACAACAATATGACAAATGCTTGGGGTTTGTGGATAAATTACGAAAATATTTTTTTAATGAACCCCGACGATGTCATAAAAGGACCACACCTTATTTGTTTTACCAATGGCTCCTGTTTGAGAACCAAGGAGTTAAAATAGATATCTACAGAGACAAGCCAAGGATACAGGTAAGTCTTGGAAACAAGCAGCATTCTACTCCACGAAGATTAGCGGACGGTCAATACGAAAGAACATTGTCTACTCAGACAACCCAAGGAATTGAACAATCCCTCCCACCGGTGTTCCACGCCCGTTGCGTGGTTGGGCCCAGTAGGATCTTTTGAATCATGCCTAGATTCTGGTTATCGGCAACTCTTTTTAGCTATGGAACGGGATCCAAAGCTAAGATGAAAAAGGCTTAAAGGGGTTAGCATAGGGGAAATGACATCCTGTGCCTTAAACAGGTTCTCCAACGGTGCCTCTGAGATACGGGGTGACCTCTCAAATATTGGCCTTACTGGGTAATGCGGGGCTCTGCCGGGGTAGACTATTACTTCCCTAGCTCCAAACAGAAAGCGGACAGAACCCTTTATGAAAAAAGTACAAAGGTGCGCTGAACGAAACGGATAAATCCTTTCAAAGGTGCTACCAAGGTCACAAGCAGGCAAAGGTGCGCCGACCTGAAGTCCCTAAAATTGGAGGGCGTAAAAGTCCACTCACTTCAAACCTACCTACCTACCTACCAAAGAAAAATCACCTATATAATTCCCTAAAATTTAACTGTACAACAAATTGAGAGTGGCCTAAATCCCAGGCCATAAAAACAGATAAAAAAGACGGATAAACCAAAAAAAGGCCATAGGAAAGGGCAGTTGGAATATTAAAGAGGGATTTTTGTAGTCATTTTGGAACATCCATTAAAAACCGGAACCAAAAAGTTCTGGGCTTTAGTAACAAAGACCAGGGCAACATCAAGCGGAAAAGTTTATTAAATTCCGCAAAGTTTAGGTTTGCTTACGAAAAATGATAAGTAAAAGTGTCAATAAAGGGAAAGTTCTAGCCAAAATTAAACTGTGGAGTGTAGGTCCAATGTAAAGCTCTATGGGGGCCTAGGCTTGTAAGGCTCGGCGAGAAAAATCCAAAGTTGAAAAAGTACATGGAGGAATCCCTTTCATGTTTATACAGGAATACATGAAAAGACATGCCTTTACGACAAGGACCTCTAGAAAAGAGCATAAGGATACGGCAATAAGGTTACATTAAAAGAAGACAAATGTGCCAAATTATTTTAAAAGGAATTTAATCTAGTTAGTGATGACAAAGAATTAGCTCCCAAAATGAACCGAATTTGCTTTTATCGGTCAAATGTCGGCATATTACACGAAAGGTTTAGGCGTGCTTCCCCCTATCATAACATCGTTATTGTGTCACATAAAGGTATGATATTTGGTATGTAAATCCAACCAACTATTCTAATTACTTCTAAAAAATTTTTAAAAAAGTATGTAAAGTGGTTTCTGGGATATAGTTACTATTAACTTACTGACTGACTCATTGACTTACCAAAATTATGGATTACTTTTCAAGGGACTAAAAGCTTTAAATTTGGTATGTAAGTAGGTTTTCGGACAAAAATATGGGAAAAATTCTGAAAACTGCACATTTTTAACCGAGACGTCCCGAAATATAATATATTTGGTGGGGAAGATTGCAATTTAATTGAACCCAAGTTCCTGTGTTCATAATTGCCTTAGATAGTATTTTTAGAGGCCGGGTAGGTAGGTAGGTAGGTTTAAAGTTAGTGGGTATAACGCCCTTTCACCGCGACCGATGGTTGTAGCTGCCCCTTTATATTTCTCCCACAGGTCCAGACTTCTTATAAACCCTGATGATCCTGTTGGAAGAAGATCTTTCACCTCCCCGGCAACAAGGTGTCATTGCCGAGGATTGCGAATCTTAGTTGTGCCATTGCTGGGCCCGAACCAATTGTGTTCTGCCGATTCATCCCTCCATGCAATGCGGCACTCGGCGCTTCCCAGGCCGATCTTGTGCATGTGGTATTTTAATCTGCAGTGTCCCGTGTACAGTCCCCAAAAACTCCCTTGATTGCTCCAGTGTTTGACAGTACATTGTTGGTTCGGTGGGCCTTATAAAGGCCTTCGAGTGTCTGAGACCCGGAAGTCCATGCCGTACCGGAGAGGCCGGGACTCTTGGATAGAAATTTGGGCCCCTTTATTTAAACGTAAGCGTTTTTGGTGGGATTTGCATTTAATTCTATAGGTAATTTAAACTTTCTTAAAATTTAAACCACTAATAATTAATTTTCTTGCAAGTTTACGTATAAAACAATATATAATGTCTTATTTTCGCTATGAACGTTTATTGCTTCAATTGATGTTTGAAGAGTTCCTCCTGAACAAACTATAGTACAGAGGACTGTATAACTACAAATTCGAGTGCTGCCCAGCTTTTGACTGCTTAAGGAAAACATTTTGAGCGCACCAGAGGCAGTCTTATTTAAAATAGATTTATTTTTTGATGCTTCTTCTAAACTAGAGCTTGTTGAAGAGAACTGGAAGTTATGAACTCTTTCATTGCCATGTGTTTTCTTGTGGTGGTGTTGATGTTTAAAATGTTCCATTTTATTTTGTAATTTTTTATGTTTTATGTAGTCTTGATTTATCAGCAATATAAGACATATGATGGAAGTAATAGCTAGTGCTATTAAAATGATCCTGGATTTATATTTACAAATTGTATTTTGTCCATTTCTGTTATCCTAAAAGACAATAAATGCAAATTATTAGCTTCCCTATAGTTGACTACCTTTTTTGATATTAAAATAATGTCTATATAAGATAAGTCAGTATGTTTTTTTCTTTATCATTATCTTCTCTGACCTTTAGTATTTTAATCAACATAGGACAAAATTAATTTTTATAAAAAGTTATTTTTCTAATAAATTATCATTGAGTTTTAATACATAATTTTATGTTTAGTTTTAATCCTCATGGATTACTTAGTTTAACAATAAATTTTCTGCGTAGAAACTTACATAAGAAGTAACTCTCTGTATCTGAAAGTGTGGAGGGTGATAAACATCGCTGCACCTAGGCCTCAGTAGGCCCGTTGTGCTCCCTCCTAAAGGGGACTTCTCACTCAGTACGCCGCTCATTCTACTGATTTAAAGTAGGTGAGAACGTCGTGGAGGAGAATCTCCTTAATGTCGGCCAAAGAAAGCCAATACTCCCCCATCTTTTGGACGAGAGAGCAGGGCAGTCACAAAGGATGTGCCCCACCGTCTCGTCTTCCTGTTCACAACCTCTACACAGAGGTGTGTCTTTTATACCCATTCTAAAGAGGTGTTTTCGCAGTTGACAATGTCCAGTGATTAGACAAAGGCTCGCCCTAGGTATTGCCAAGAAAAACTGTATCTCTGTCGGGATAGTTCATACTCCCTGGAAAAGTTACAGTTTACTGTTTCATCCCATCGTGTTGTAAACTGCTGATGAGAGTCTTTTTTTAATTAGGTCCTTCATCGTTGACCCTGTCAGACCTACGAAAGGTTAGGGTCCAAAAGGTTTTTTTCCCCGAAGCCTTCCCCGGGCCCAAAGAGTCAGGATGCGGTTGGGTTTTGGGTGCGCTGTCCTTTTTGGCCAACAGAGAAGGGGCCCCATTCATGCTGGAAGCTCCACAAGGGCACGGTGACATTCTTTGTACCAAACCCGGGGGGGAGCTTTTGGCTCCTTGGGGGGAGTAGTGTCTATCTGCAATCCGTATGGATAAAAAGGACCAAAAACCAAGACCAAACCCCAGTTTTCTTTTTTGGCCAAGTCGGTCGGTCTTGGTCTTCAAGCCCAAAGACTTTTTGGTCTTGCCCCCTTTTGGTCTTGGTCTTGGTCTTGGGCTTGGTCTTGGGGTCTTGGTCTTGCTGCGGGGTTTTTTTTTTTTGGTTTTTTTTTTGCTTTTTTTTTTTTTTATAAAATTTTAAATAACAATCTTAAATAAAAAATATTTTTTTAAACTTCAAATAAAAAAAAATGGGGACTATTTTTTTTGTTTAAAATTTTAAAATATAATTTTTTAAATTTTTTTTTTAAAAGGATATTTTAAATGTGGGGGGGTTTTTTTTTTTATAGCCTTCATTTTAGTGATAGAAAATATTTAAAATTTTTTTGAGAAGCTTAAAATACAATACGGTCTTGAGGCAGAAAAAAAATTTTAATTCACAGAGTGAAATTTCCATGAAAATGATTCTGATATGTAAACATTGGTTTCTAAAAAAAAAGGGTATTTAGGAACTTTTCGTTCAAAAAAACTTTTATTTCAAATTAGTCAAACATTTGCCTCGTTTGTACAAATACTTTTTAAACATTCTCATATACAAGGTGGCTCGATAGTGCGACAAAGATCGATATCCGAAACCGTTCATAATGGTAAAAAACTGAAATACAAAAATTATAAAAAAAGGGCGTAAAATGTAAAATTATTTTCTATTTCAAATTTTCCAAAATTTTACTACCACTCAAAAACTTCCTTATTTTTAGCTTTTAACCTAAAAAAAGAAAAATTATAGAAAAAAAACTTTAAAAAAACCTTCTTTATATATGCGGAAATTCTGGAATGCGTCATATAGGTAAATGTCGACTGGGGTTTTTATATATAATTGTTGGTTTGACAAAAATGACGTTATCTTATACTTTTGGCATTGTTTCGATTTTCCGTCTTTAAAAAGGAAGTGAAATTAAAATCCATTTATATAAAAATATTCCTATATAAAATGACAAATATATTTTTTATTAAACCATCACTTTTACATTTATATCTTAGTTTAAAGAAGCAATCTAATGATGCCACTTCTTACAGTGTGGCACAAAAATAATGTTTTCCTGGATTTTGGAAATTTTTGATCCAGTAAGTGGCATCACTAGATACCTAATTAAAAAAAATTGGAATAGGTAAGTATTTCACTTCTATAACTTTTGTACTCTTAGTTTTTCCTGTCGTAAACTGTTTTGGAGATATCGAGTTTGTCGGACCATTGAGTCACAATCTTATTATTTTTGAAACATGTTACTGAATCTACTAGTTATCGTTTTTAGATAATTTTATTAAAAAACGAAGTGATCAATTAATTATTATTTTATTAAAAAAAACCTGTTACTCATAAAATAATCGCCTTTTTAGGCAGTTCTCGACACATTTTTTGTCATGTCTGTATGAAATACCTCTGTATATTGAATATAAAAATTGAATATTATAATTTAAAAAAAAAGTGACAAAAGTGCAAGAGTCTTGCAGGTCGGTCTTGGTCTTGCGTAGTCTTGCACCCCTTGGTCTTGGTCTTGGTCTTGCATACCCCGTCTTGTCTTGGTCTTGCAAGCGAGGGTCTTGGTCTTGGTCCCGGTCTTGGTCTTGCTGCAAGACCAAGACCAAGACCGCAAGACCAAGACCGGTCGCTCATCACTAACCACGACTTGTGATGATGATGTGATGACCAGTGATGTTTCTACTGCTTAGTTCTTTTGCAGCTATGGTTATGCCTGTGAGCTCAATTTGGAGCACGCTGGCCAACTCACCCATAGCCTATTTGTTGTTTAAGTTAAAAGATCTAGAATGAATTCCACATCCCGTACCTTCTTTTATTTTCGAACCGTCTGTGTGGAAGTAACTCAATGGAAGATGTAAAGCGTGCAAATTTACATCGAGGATATATCTACAATCTTTTAATGAGTGACGAGGCCAATTTTTATTTGAATGACATTCTTAATAAACAGCATTTTAGCTATTGGTCACATAAAAATTCTTAAGAAATCATTACAAATAATCTTCATAATTAAAAAGTTATTGTTTGGTGTGCAGTAGGATCATTTGACATTATTGATCTATATATTTTTGAAGATAAGAACAGTGACCTTTGAGCGCTACGTAAATATGTTGGAGACGTTTTTTATTCCTGATGAGGCAAAAAATTAATTTAATTTTAATTAAATATTGCGTTATTATTCCGGCAAGACCGAGCAACATCACATGCTTCTAGACTTCTGCGAGAAGTTTTTAAAGGGCGACGCATTGCACGATTTGGGAATTTAAATTGGCCGTGAGGCCTCGAACTTTTTTCTGTGGGGCTATTTTAAGGCGAATGTTTTTGCAACTCATCCAGAAAACATCCAAGCACTAGAAGTCCAAATTGCTGAAGAAGTCCAGCGAATAGATCAGGTTTTGCTTCATCGTGTCATGAATAATTTCTTGTCCAATCTTAAAAAGTGTATTAAAGCTGATAGCGATCACTTAAAAGGCGTAATTTTTAAAAGTTAGGATAAGTCGTTCGTTACAGTAAATTTTAAAGAGAAGATTGTAATTAAGTGTAATAAAATGTTTGTTTTATTCAGTTTTAACAATGTTAATGAGCTATTTAAATTGGTAGGCTATTAGGAGAAACCCTGTTTTAAAAATACTGTTCTAGAAAAGTAATAACGGCCTTTAACTTGTTGAAACATGGCTTCTCGTCGTATCAGCGAAGTTAAGAGAAACCGGGTACGGTTAGTATTTAAATGGTTGACTACTAGTGGTGTGGTTCGAAATCCACGTTCAACTCTAGGTTTCGCCATGGCACCTGGTACTTAGGCTTCATACAAACCTTTATGGGCTGTCACAAAGATAAAAAAAATTGATAAAGTCAAACTTTGTTGCTTTACACTAGAGATACGAATATTTGTAAATTAATTATTTATGAGACTTTAAATATGAGTTTTCTTGATTGCCCTGTGTCACGGATATTTTTTTAATTGTTTATAGTTCCTGGCTTCTCAAATAAAATTTAATGAATGGGTAATAAATTTAATATTTGTACTATCTTTAAAACACAAAACACTATTAGATCTTAAGCAACAGAAACAAAACCATATCATATAAACCAGGGGTCTCCAAACTACGGCCCGAGGGCCACATCCGGCCCGCGGACAGATTTTGTCCGACCCGCGGAGAGCTAGCATACTTGAAAACTCCTTTTAGAGAACAAATAATTTTCATAGCAAATTAAATTTTTGTTTACTGAAGTATTCTAATTTTATGTTGAATAATTATTAATAATGACATCTACATTGATATGGTCATGGGCTAACTCCGCTAACTCATAACATTCTTGTTAGCTTATTGTTATTGTTTTTTTGATAAGTTGGATAACACAGAATTGTAATGAGTAAAGACATGCATAATATGCAGAAAATTTAACTTCAGTATATAATAACTAAAGAATTATTGAAATGAATTCTACTAACATTTTATACATTTTTTAAAAAATCACATAACTTATAACAAACTAATGACATATGAAATACTAATGAGATTTATGTAATTGAATTTTCCACTGCAATAGTTTGTAGTTGTGGACTAATTTTTTTGTACCAATTATTAAAAAAGATTTAGGATGTCATCAGTTAATTTCGATCTGTAAACATTTTTTTTGTACTTCATTTGGAGAAGGTTTTTTCACACAACTAAGTAGTACCCAAAAAAAGAAAAAAAGACCACGGGCAAATTTTTTTTCAAATTATCAAATTATGTCAGTGGAGGGCTCTTATAAAATTCCAACAAAGATGAGTTTTGATATTTATTCTTAATTATATCACTGCATTGTAGATTAATCATTTCCATTTGAAGTTCCGGGGCTAGGGTTTCAATGTCAGTATAAAAAGGGTTCTGAAAATCTTAATTTGATTCGCAATGGCATCAAAGTCCGAGAAACGAGTATCAAAATTTATCTTCAAAGCACTCAAAGTTTCGATTGCAAAATCGATAGGAAACCAGTCTCAGTAGTGTGGCTGAATATTTTACATGTTTTAAAATGTGAAAAACATTTACTTCGTAGTTGTATTGAAACAGTCTCAATTTCTTCCGGAATGATTTGATATTAGTGTATAAATCAGGAAGATGCTGGTTTTCCTTGAATCCAAATTCAGTTCATTCACATGTTTTGTCAAATCAACATAGAATGCTAACTCCCACAGCCATGCGTTGTTTGTAATTCAGTAAGAGGGCGATGCTTTTCATTCAAAAAAATTTCGATCACTGCTCGAAGTTCAAAAAAGCGCGAAGGACTTTCCACAACTAAGCCAGCGTACTGGCAGTATGATAAGGTAAGTCAGTTTCTCCAATCTCTTCAATAAATTGTTGAATTGTCGGTGATTCAGCCCAAAAGATCTGATAAAATTAACAGTTGATATGACTGGTTTCAGAACGTCAGACATATCCAAACATTTTCCGCACAAAGACTGTTGATGAATGATACAATGTAAGACTAATGGTTTTGAACCACCGTCATTTTCTACAGCCTTGACACAAGAGCGACCACTCCTTTATCTTTCCCACTCATGTTTTTGCCTCCATCAGTTGTAATACATTTCAAGTTTTTCCATCGAAGTTCTTTTGATTAATGGCCATTTCAACTCCTTTAAAAATATCTGTACCAGTAGTTGTGCCATGAATACTATACATATCAAGAAGTTCTTCGTGCACTTCATAGCTTTTATCTACTCCTCGAATATAAATCAACACCTGAGCAGTATCTGACAAATCCGTTGACTCATCCAAGGCCAAAGAAATCCACTCAAATGTCAATTTTTTGTCGAACAGTTGAGAGGATATATTTTCAGCGATGTTTTCTACCCTTCGAGCCACAGTGTTTGCTGACATACTGACAGTTTTAATAAATTTACCTTTTCAGGGCACATTTCTTCGGCTACTGCAATTATGCATTCTTTGATCATTTCTCCATCGGTGAATGGTTTTCCACGTTTTGCAATTTCAAGAGCCACACAAAAGCTGGCACGAGTTGCAGCCTCTTGTTCAGTTTTGAGTTTTGTAAATGAAGATTGCTGCGATTTCAATCCGCGCTGCATAGCTTCGAATTTTTCTGTCCGCAAACTTCCTGTATATTTTGAGTAATTTTGAAAATGTTTTGTTTCATAATGACGTTTAATGTTATATTCTTTGAGAACGGCTATGCTTTCATTGCAAATCAAACATAGCGCCTTTTTACTGGACTCAATTACGAAATACTGAATGTTCCACTGATCTTTGAATTTTCTGCATTCACTATCAATTTTTCGCTTCTTTCCATACTACTAATTCACACCACAAAAGCAACAATTCAAATCAAAATACTGTTATAAAGATGTCTTAAACTTAAACACGCACAAACACGTTTTAAGGAGGTATGCAATATTTTATTTAACAACAGTGTCATAGGAACTGACTTGTGGTTGCGCCACTAGCCTTCTTATATATTCCAATTACTGCCATCTAGAAGTGAGTGGAAGACACCAGAACTTTCTGAACCAACGAGATTATTCTTGTACGTGCTATTAGCCATCTGTTAGCGATAGAAGGTACTACCTATTTCCGCTTGTGTCCACCAGATGTGTCACGTTACTCCCATGCTCGTACTCTACGACTAATCTAGAAATTACAGATAATGACAGGAAAATTAATAATATGCAGTGTTGCCGTTTTGCGGACTTTAGTCCGATTTGCAGCCTTTTTTAAACGTTGTGTACTTTTCGGACTTTTTTTTTCATCAGTGGACTATTTCACTTCTTACCACCGGCAACAATGATAATATGGTTTTGGCCCTCGGAACTTACTGGAGTAATCAGTATGGCCCTAAGGCTGGAAAGTTTGGAGACCCCTGATATAAACGCAAAAAATTTATTTTTAAGATCCGAATGTAATAAATTTTTTTTTGGTAAAACTTCCACAATTAGCCAAACGCATAAAGGACAAAAAAACATACATTGGGAAAAACCCGAATTCCCAAAAAAAAATCTGTCAACACGCATTTGATATAACCACATAATAAACTAGGGAAAGCTTCTAACATTTTGCGGGAAATTGTTTAAAAAAACGTAAATAAAGAAAGTCATTTATTTTACTAAATAAAAAAATAATGTGATGAAATGATCAATATCTGTTAACTTAAATAATACCTATGCTTGATGCTAAAGTAAATTCAGGTAAACTTAAAATCAAGTAACACACCATTCCACCTATTTTGTGTTTTTAAATACAATACATTAACCCGTCAAATAACCTAATGTCATTTATGACGAAACGTTATAAAAGCTATCAGAAGTTTTTAGAGCAAAAATTTCTTAAAAGTTTAAGTTAAATTTTTCGTTTTAGTTTATTTTGATAACGGTGGCCGACTTGCCACTGTAACGTAGATTAATATTTTTTATGTTTTGGGTTTATTGAGGGGTTTCTTCTTTTTTGTTGCAGGCGATCTGCAAGTTCATAGGGGTCAATAGGGCTAAACAGGGTCAGCTCGTTATACTCCGGGACCTGGACCGAAGAGGTCCAATTTTTAAAAAGTAGAAAGGCGAGTATCCCCAAAAAAAAACAAACTGGGATATTTTTTTGTATTTGTATACGATTCAAATTTTACATTTTTTTATTATTGGGACAACTTATTTATTGGTTCGTTTTAAAATCGTCCTATTTTTTCGACTCGTTCAAGTAAAAACATCACATTTCTTTTTTGTAGCAATAAAAATAATTTAATTCCCATTAGACATTTGGGACTTATATAAGAAAAAATATTTTCTTATTATTCTAAAAATGACTTAACCATAATATAATTAGCAAGTTTTATTTAAATTCAAAGCCAGACCAAAAAGAAATATTTAAATTTTACAATGGGTTACTAACAAAACAGCGTTTATAGCTCTATGAGTTTTTAAATTTATATTAGGATACAAGACCTTCGGTATGACATAGAAAGCGACTACAATAGTCAATTATTGCCAAAATGAAATTGATTAAACTTAGTTTTATTACGTAGTTACACACATAGTTTTGTAGTAATGATTTTTGGCATTAGTCCTAATAACGAGTTCATTACATAAGAATAAGGTTCACTTTTGTTTAAAAATCTTGAATAATAAAAAGCAGTATATTAGGATATATACTTTGCTTTTTTAATTTTCCATTATTTGGCCATATTATATGGAAATTATAGAGTGTGTGCCTAAAACTTTGCACCACTTGAAAAAAATTAATTAGCAAAATACCTTTTTAATCAAACATTACACTTTTATTTTTTTTAATATATAACAATATTGAATATTTACGATGAAAATGTTTATAGATTTAATAAGAAAACTAAAAAGTTTATATAGTAGTAATAAGCTTTGTTTTATTATTAAAATAACATTATAAAACAACTTTTTTTTTAATAAATTTAATTTTTGTTATTAAAAAATTAAAATAATATGATATAAAAAAAATCGACAAAACTTGATAAAAGGTTGTAAATTTTAAAAAATCGTATCTCTGTCAAATTTTAATTAAATACTTTTAGCAACGTTCAAATTAAAGGTTTTAACGTTCACTTTTTTCCCCCAGAGCAATGTCTACACCTATCCTGCCCCATTAAAAAATTGTAATGACAAAAATAAAAAAAATACATAAGAAACGATTTTTTTTATTGTATTTTTATATTTATTTTGCAACAAAAAGGTTTTCTAAGCTCAAAGGTATTATTTTGATGGGAATTTTTTTTTCTACAAAAAAAGCATTTTGCCCTTTTTTTCTAAAATGCATAGATTTCGAGATAATTTGAATTTAAAAAAAATGATGGGAAATTTTTGAAAAAATTCTGTGAACTATAATTAATTATAAAATTGGTCTTGCGTGCTCTATTTAAATAGTAATAGCCTATAAGAAGGCGAAGCAAAAACTCTGCAGACAGACGATTCCAATTTTTAGACTATAAAGAGTGGGCTCGGAACTTAGGGGCTTCTTCATATGGACATTAAAGAGATGCATAAGAGTTGCACCTTGTGTGTTGGGTAAAAAATATTATCCTATTTAATTCTTGAGACAGAAGCCTGGTTTTACTTATAAGAGAGAGAGTGTTGTCTGAATAGAGTCATTAATGGGGCAATAATAATGCCAGAGTTGTGGGAGAGATGATATTACTTAGTCATGGTAAGCACGGTTTAAGTGTATAGTATAAAAGATAAAAAACATTTTTTGGCTTAAAAAAGAAATCCAAGCCATTTCCAGGTATGGTAAAACTTATTGATATAAAAGGTGATTTATATTTATATGCGTTATAATTTAGAGATAAAAGAGGAATTTATTGTATTATATACAAGAAATTACAGATAAATTGATATTCAAGAAAACACTAATTGCCTTACCCGAAGAGCCATGTCACTATCATATTTGGTTCTGCAGAAAAGTAAATGTCAATGACAGTTATACAGCTATATTTTCATGATTTAATCGAAAAAATGAGTTCTTCATGGTTATTTTAAGATAAAAATTATCTTAATTCGCAATATTCCGAATTAGCCATATTAAAATTAACATATGTTATTTCTGTTTTGATTAAAATAAACGTATACAAATCCGATATGAAAGTCCTATGAGCTAAAGATATTAGAGCTTTGGATTATTAGTTGTGTATCCCAATATAATTAAACAGTGTGGCTAATATTTTTGCGAAAGTGCATTAACTATTGTGTTGATTAGCTTTAGTTATATATGAATAATCTCTATTTAGGTTTGGTTTTCTTATAGCAGGTCATGTAAAAATCGTTATGATTTTATGATGGACTTCTATATTTAATTTAAGTAACATGTATATTTGTTCTAGGGAATATAATGTAGTCAAGAAAATATTTTAACTTATAATTACCATTTTACACCATCAAATAATTAGTCCCTCTAACCTATTTCCTACAAAAATAAGCTAAATGTCCTCCACAAATATATACCTCTTTATAAAACAACCTGTTATCAAAAAATCAGCAGCAGGTATATGTGGAGGATTTTTAACTTACTAAGGTAGAAAATAAGTTAAATACATATCTCAATTCTTGTCATATACATCTTTCTGAAGGGTTTTCAGCACAAACATGCCGGTCACCTTGTAAATCCAACATCCAACAACTCTTGTTATTTTACAAATAAGGCTAGGTCTAATATTTAATTAAAACAGAAATATATGCTTTACTGCACTGTGCAAAAAAATAACAGGAGGGCTTACAAAAACAAGCGGATCTGCATAATAACAGATAGCCAGGCGTCACTAGGGAGCACTAGTAAACCCCAAGGTGCGGTCCAGCTGACATGGAAATGTTGAACTGGATGTCCTGGGAGAACGCAACAGGGTAACTCTCCTGTGGGTTCCAGGACATTTGGGAATAGAAGGCAACGAAAAAGCGGATGAGCTAGCGAGAAATGGATCATCCACACCAAACTTTGGACCAGAACCTACCCTTGGAGTGAACGAGAAATACTGGAAAAACCTCCAAAAGAACGAAGGAAGAACTACTTAGACAAAGTAGGAAAAGACTTCGCATAACAGTAGGGTTGCTAACAGGGCATGATAGCCTAACACGACACCTACACAAGATATGCTCATACAATGGGGACCCAAGTTGCAGAATGTGCGACGAAGGGGAAGAAATACCTACCACATACTGTGTGAAGATGAAGCGTTAAATCACAAAAGACAGGCATTATTTGGACAACCGAAAGTGAGCCCACAGGAATATATCAACCAACCAGTCTCGGGGTTATACAGACTTGTAGAAGGAACAAGACTAATGGGAAGATTGGTATAAAAGACAATGGGAGATTAGGCAAATAGTAAAGCCCAAGAGGCTGCGGTGCCTTCGGTAGTAAAAGACGGAAAAAGAAGTAGCAAAGAAAATATTTAATTTTATAATTTTAAGCTTTTTTCTAATACAGGGTGGCCGGCCATATTTTGACCCATTTTAATCGAGAATAACTTTGGAACAAATAAAGGTATCAAGATGCGGTTTTTGCAGATGCACTTATATTTTCTTCTTTAAAGTTTATTCTCGTACCTTCAATGATTTTATTGTGACATTCCATTAGCTCAAAAACAAAATGGCCAATTTTCCATTATAGGACAACTATGCTATTTTAAATGGAACACCCTGTATATTTTCTTATATTTTCAAAATTTAATCTTTCCCTTAAAAAAAATGTAACACAAGCTATAGTTATCTCAAAAACTGCTGCTGGGAAAGAAATACGCCACCGGACTTTTTTTGTAGTTTATATATATATTTTTTCCAAATAAGCAACTAAGAATACAGCTTCTTTGGTTTTTCGTGTTTTTTCTCATCTAGCTTTATTTTCGAAAAAAATAAAAGCCACTTTAACTTACTCTTAAGATATGGTAAAAAAACTTTAACTGCTTTTTTTTTTAATATTCTTGAAAATCAGAATGGACCCAAACTAAAAATGCAATAATAGGTACAAGTTTTCCCATTCCGATAAACTTTGAGTGATTATGATTATTGCCCGAGCAATGGATAATTTGTCCGCCCACTTATATGTGAATCCATAAAGATAGCGGCATTCTAGCGGAAGAGCGGCAGCTATGAGGGGACTTTTGGGTCCCGTTATCTCGAAACTATAGATTTTCCAAAAAAATATATAAGGTCCATTTTTATAGACTATAAGGCAATTTGTCTAAACAGAAATTCTCCAATTCGCATATTTTGGCAGTTATTAGCGGAAAAACCATTTTTCGGGCCTTGAGGGCCATTTTTCAGCCCTTTCCCACTTGTTAATGTTGATAAACTTTTTTCGCTTGAAAGGGTACTCGAAAACCTAAGAATTGCACCACAAGGGACAACTTTACATATTTATTCACAGCTTTGTCTCTTTATTTACTGGACTACTAACACGTTCAAAAATACCTGGAGTATTTCTTATGATATTGCAATTGTCAATTATTTGATTCCTCAAGTTATTCAGTTAAAAAGTCCCTAGATTATGCTTTTTTCCATTGTATGCAATACTTACTTACCTATTTAATAAAAAAAATAAGACTTTTAACTTTTTGTTAATTGTAAAACCTCTACGTTCCAAAACATATTTTTTCCAATTTTGACATTTAAAGTAATACTTTTCAAAACTTATTGACGTTTTCAAAAGTTTTCATAACTCGTTTCAAAAATAAAATTTTTCGCAACTGGTAATGAAAAGTTTGACAACGTTTATAAGTTTTAAAATGTTTTATTTTAAACTTAAATTTAAAACTTGAATTGAGAAAAAATATTGTGTGAAAGGCGCTCGCTGGGAAACACTATTTTTCATAACTCACATTCTTTTGCCGAACTCGCTTTTGTCTTTCCGCAGAAATCTGCTCGTTACTAAATAGAGCTTTTTCCAACTGGTTTGTAAAAATAACTATAGTGTTTAAGGGTTTGGAGGTACTTTTTGGAGCGGCCATTTTTTAAATATCTTTTGATAACCAAATACATACTTTTTTCTTTATAGTTCACAGCTGTTTGTTTACATTGTTTACCCTTTAACATTTTAATTGGCAAGATAATTTTGGATGATACACAAAGGATTTTGATTGCCTCATTAAAACGATGATGATAGAAATAAAACATTATATATAGGATACTAATACTAAAAAAAATACATTGTGTTTATAGTTGTTGATTTATTAGGTGTCATTAACTTAAAACAAAATGGCTGACGAGGTACACAAAAACAAATAAAGATATAAATTTTCTTTTTACGTAAAATAAAGTGCTTTTCGGATATACTAATGAAAAACTAAGATTTTTTTAAATGAAATGCAGATTAAATGTTTTTTATATTGCCTTTTTCGTGTAATACATATTTTTTTATATTGTGCAGACAAAAATAAATTTAATTAATATTATTATTTTGATGATTGATGTGTATACAATTTTTCTTTTAGGAGGCAAAACCTGAGGAAAAAAAACCCGAAGAGAAGAAAAAAGAAGTAAGTTATTTTTTTAATTTTTTAAATTGTTGGTATATTGGAAAAATAAAACTTTTAAAAATTATGTCCCAATAATCAAAAAACTTTTACCAGTGCTTGATTTTTGTTGAGAAACTATTAACAAAAAACAACTCCATTCTAGATATTCTTCTTGTAAACACATTTTGCACTTTGTGGACTATTCCAGGATAAAAAAAATATTTCATTCAGAATCAATATTGTTCCTTGAATACCTTGTATTCTAGAAACTCGCCTGGTGGCCACACCTTTTTAAAAAAACTATCTTTTCTTCATTATTGAAATATTATAAAAAAAGTTTTTCGCAAATTAGTTTGACATATTAATAATAGCAGTAATAAAACAAAAATTTGGGTTTATTTACTAAATTTAAAAGTAAAATATAAAAACATACAATAAGTGCCAATAAAATAATATCAATTGACAAAAAAAAACATTTTATAATTTAAAAAAAAAGGGGAGTGCAAAAAATGTTTTTGTTTAAAATAGCCTAAATCAAATAAAGTGGTAAGAATACCATTATTAAAACAAGGTGATAGCCTTTATTCAATTACCTCTTTAAATGTTAGCCTCTTAGGAGATTTCGGCATGTTTTGGTAACCCGATTTTGGTATGTAAAAATTTTATGTATGTCTATGAGAGTGATTGATTTTTTTACCGTTTATTAAAAAGGTAACTCCTTCTTATTGCTGTTTTTAGTCAACTTTTGAAACAATATTTTTAAATTTAATAATTTCTAGATTGGGTTATTATTTTTATTCTAAAAATAAATAAAATGTAAAGTAAAAAACAAATAACTCGAGAAGAAGATGAAAACCTACCAAAGCCATTTACCGACTTACAACCCACGGTATATCAGTTTGGCTGGTTTGACGTCACTATTTTCTTATCCAAAATTAGTTTGTAAGGCATTTAACCAACCATAGTAGGGAACCAAAACGAGCCGAAATTGCCTCTTGTCAAATGTAACGTGTTTTTTGTAGTTTGGAACTCCAAAACTCATTTTATACAGTAAACTTTCTTCTATCTAATTTTAATCAGAGTATTCTCTCATTAATAGCAAGAATTTTCCATTTTAAAAATTTTAGGCTTTTATTAAATGGATTATAAAAAGGCATTTATTTTGTAAATTTGTTTATCAGTATCTATGTGTTCAGAGTTTCTGTAGTTCAGTAAATGAAGTCCGCAGAAACCTCAATCCTGAAGATCAGGTTGGGCCGTCACAATTTTTTTTTAATTTGCAGGTATTAATGTATACAATAACCTCTCAAAATATCATATATAAAAAAATGTCCGCAAGGGCCTGAAAAGGGCCCCTTTAAAAGCCGGAAATCCGTTTTTTCAACTAATTTGGTCGATATCTCCCGAAATATGACACTTACGCAATTCGTGTTTGGACAAAAATGAAAAAAGCAGTTTATTAACTGCAAAAATGATTCCTATCACCTTTGTCAAAAATTTGATAGTTTTTGCAATAATCAGCCATAAATGCGCCGGTTTTTTGCACCTGCGCTGTATCCGAAAGGTGGTTTAAGCTACTTACACTTCCAAACTGACGGACTATTTTCTAAATAACTCGCATAAAAATGCATATTTTTGCATGATTTTAAGTTTACATGAAAGAAGGAACGTGTAGCAATAAAATCTCGTGACTGTTTCCTTTTTCCTGGTTTTTTTTAGAATATTAAAAACTCGAGCCAAAGTTAGTTTTTGCTCGATATTTTGACCCTTCTATCAATCTGTACATATTTTTTTATAAAAAGTAATTTTACCAAAAAATTTAATAAATATATTTGTGTATTTTTATAAACAACGTCTTTCTTAGGGCGGTTCTTTTAGATTTTCGGAGTTTTTAAAAATGCTCGGGTTTATCGCTAATTAATATATATTCAAGGACCATATCGGCTAACAATGCACATCATTCAAAAACTTAGATTGTCCCCTTCTCGATAGCACTCTTATTTTTTCCAAATTTTTCAGTTTTCCAGAAAATCGAGGAAATTCTTGTATCAATAAAAACTCGACATTTTTTTTTTTTAATGATTACTTTCTCTTCATGTTCAAATTTTTTGGGCTTTACAATTGTATTAAAGATCACATTCTGACCTTTTTATCAATATATATTTACATAAAGTACTTTAATAAGTGCACGATAAAAAAAATTTGCCTTTAAACTTTCTCTAAATAATTGAGTTATTTATTATTTTATTCCGTGCGCGTACCGTTCATGTATAGTATCGAACAGCCGTCTGCTACAGCGCATGCATTCACATTGGCTTCAATACTTTCTGCTCTTTTATTTACAAACAATCTTTGTAAATAGGATTGTAAATTTTGAATGCATACCTTTATTAATCAAAAAAATGCCTTACTTTTTATTTTTGTTTTAGAGAAACGTCTTTAAAAAAAAACCCTTTGGGAATATTTAAATTTTTACAGTTTTCTTTTTTGGAGCACAAAAGGGAAGGGTTTATTTTTGTTATCCAAAGTTACATAAAGATCATTTTTTATCATTTTATTAATATCATTCATATTAGCTGGTAGTTCACAGGACAGAAAATTGGAACAAAAATAAAAGACTGGGCTTTGTTGGCTTGTTCTTTTTTTCTCTTGGGGCTTTGAAAAAGGTCAAATCTTTTTGTTGAGTCGTTAACAAAGTAACTGTTTGGATAACTCAGCTTGCCATTATTCATTGGGGGGTTCAGCCTACACTTCCTTTGCATTTCCAGGGAGGTTGCTTCTGTAGAAAACATGGTGGTTGTCCTTTCTCATCTTGCTTACATCTATTAAAGTTGCTAACCACGTGTTTTTACACAACTTTTTCACTCAGATTTTCGTTATAAATAAAACATCCCATCTCCACAATTTCTTTGACATCCTATTTTTTTCCACAAAAAAAAAAGCTAATAAAAATTGACTTTCCTACAGTAAATAAATGATCTTTATTGAGCTTGGATAAAAAAAAAACCCTTGTGCTCCAAAAAAAAAAATTTTAAAAAAATTTTAAAATTGCCCGTTTTTCTAAAGACGTTTTGTCTGAAAAAAAAAAAAAAAAGAAAAGGGAATTTTTTTTTTTCATTTTTTTTCATCTTCTTGATTAATAAATGTATGCATTAAAAAACTACAACCCTTTTTAAAAAGTTTTTTTTGGGCCCTTGTAATTTTTTAAATTTCCCCACAGACCCCAGCATTTTTAAAATGGAAATTAAAAAAAAAAACCCCCCTAAAAAAAACGTTGTTTATAAAAATACAAAATATATTTATTGAATTTTGCGGAATGTATTTAACACCTTCCAAACCCATAATGAAAAGAATACGGTAAAATTACTTTTTTTAAAAAAATATGTACAATTGATAGAAGGGTCAAAATATCGAAAAAAAAACTTTGGTCGAGTTTTTAATATTCAAAAAAAAAGGAAAAAAGTAACAAGATATTATTCCACTTTCCCTTCTTTTATCTAAACTTTAAATCACCCAAAAAATATGCATTTTTACGTGAGTTATTTAAAAAAAATTCCGTTTGGAAGTGTAAGTCCCCAAAACCCCGAGATTTTTGGGTTTTTTGGCCCCATTAAAAAAACTTAAATTTTTTGACAAAGGTGATGGGAATCTTTTTTGCGTTAATAAACTTCTTTTTTTTTGGTTTAAGCACAAATTTGGGAAGTGTCATATTTGGGGAGATATCGACCAAATTAATTAAAAAAACGGATTTCCGGGTCTTGGGGGCCCTTTTTTGGGTTTTTCGGACTTTTTTTTTATATGATTTTTTAAAGAGGTTAAAACCCTTTAAAAAAAAATTATGACCCCAACCTGATCTTAAAGGGTTACCCCTTTTGTTTACTGTACTACTATTCAAAAAGAGCAGTTCCATATATTTGTACAAATTTGATTTTTTTTTTGGGATTTTTCAACTTTTTTCCAAAAAAAAATTTTTTTTTTTTTAATTTTCCTTCTCCGTTTTTTTTTGCTCATGAAAAAAATAAAAAAAAATTTTGTCTTAACAAAAATTTAAAAAAAGATGAAAAAGCAGAACGATAGACAACCAATAACCACTTGCCAATTCACCAGTCTTGCAATTTCAATATTAAATACGATATTAACCCCAAAACCCCGAGATCATCACTTGTAGAATCCAATAACTATTTCGGGTCTTTCGTGTTCCATATTTAGG
Source organism: Listronotus oregonensis (assembly GCA_019359885.1). Lineage (NCBI taxonomy): Eukaryota > Metazoa > Arthropoda > Insecta > Coleoptera > Curculionidae > Listronotus > Listronotus oregonensis. The sequence continues at coordinate 21,198 of JAHBCN010012006.1, forward strand.
ATTTCCATATCGAGAATATTTTTGATCAAACATTGCGGGTCGAGCGAAGAAAGGGTTCATACCTTAAAAAATTTTTAAAAAAAAAAAATATTACAACTTGGAACAGGTCAACATTTTTTGAATTTCGAGTTGTATTCGGACTAAACGTTTTACCTACTTTTTATTGAAAATTAAGGGTTTTTTTCCCTTTCTTTTTAAGTGATTTTTTTAATAAAAAAAAATAGGTTTTTTAAATATGTTTTCGTGCAAATGACAAAATTTAAGGAAATATGTCGTAAAAAGGAATTAAACAATTCAATTATTATTATTTTTTAAATACTATAAAGGCGGTCAAAAAACAGCTTCTGATTCATGTTTAACAATCGAAAAGAAAAAAGTGTGCAAAAAATAGCGAAAAATCTCTTTTTTCCCGTACCCCAATAATTCAATATTTTTTTTTTTCCTTTTAAAACTTTGAATACCGTACGCGAAAAAAAATTTTTTAAAGTTGCACATATCTCTGCAGCACCAAAGTGGTTAGTTCTGGGTTTCGTTCCCGAATAGGTATTTCTAACCATTACGTTCTTTTGTTAACTTTTTTTTTTTTGTGACGGAATATTAAAGGGTTTAAATTTGTTTTCTAAAAATATCTTTATAACAAAATACCTATTTAATTCAAACTTTTTTAATCCCTTGTATATACCTTGTTACTTTTAATTATGCCTATAGTCGATTTCTACTTTGCCAAATATAACATTGACCTATATCAGCATAACAGATCTATAATAAGACACACTTAGTAATTAGGTATATTGATCAATTAATTTAATGACGGTGTTGACTGACATTTTTTTGTTTACCCCTAAAATGCCTTGATTACTTTTGTGTAAAAACCAAAACATTGGTTTTTAACCAAAAAAATCGTGTTAAAAGGGAACCAAAGAAAATTTAAAGTCATTGCCTTTTTCAAAGGATAAATGTGTTTTTTTATTTTGACCAAAGAAAATACTCCGAATAGATGGTTCATTTAAATGGGGTTTTTTGAATCAGTTCAAAGATATAATGCTTCCGTAAATGCGAATAAAATTAAGTCGGAACCCCCTGCCCCAGCGAAAAAACCGTGCACCCAGTCTCCTTTTTCCTTTTTGGAACACGAAGTAGCAAAAACGGGCGGCTAAACGGGTTGTGTATTTTCTAGTCGCGTTTCATCACGCCAATAGTAAGGCCTGCCGGCAACACTGTTTAACTTTGTTCAAGAATTGAAAGTTACCGCGAAAATTTTCGATGGACATCGGCCGCGTTGCAAATCCATTAGGGGTATCAAAAATATAGCATTGAATGGTTCATCTTATCCGTAGTAGTTTTTCTGCTTTTACTTAAAAAAAAAAATGGTTATCGATTTTTTTTGGGGGGTCTGTTATGTCTTTTCATTTAAAATTAGGTAAATTAAAATTTAAAATAATAGTGAAATTCGGTCAGTGTTAAATATAACAAACATATTTTTTTTTTTTTAATTGTTGTATTGCTCTTTGAAAAATTTTTTTTTTTTTTATTTTTAAAAAAGTTAAAAAAAACTTTTTGAAATTTCTAAAAAAAAAAATGGTTTATTGTTTGTTGATACACTAACAATAATTTCAAGTAACTTTTTGGGTTTTCATAATTCATTTTCTAATTTTTACTTAAATATAATTTTATAATTACTTTTTTATTTTTTTTTTCTTAGCTTTCTTTTCTAAAAATATTAACGTTTTTTTTTTATTTGTAAAAAATTCTCAATTTGTCTTTAATATCTTCATAGTTTTCTAACATTGTTCTAAGTTGTGATATAGAAAATATGTTCTTAACGGTGCTAGATTTTATTTTAAATAACTTTCTGAATGTTGTTTAACATTATAAATAATTACCTGCTTTTTTTTCCTAAAAAGGATTGAAATGATTTTAAATGCTATCCATGCCCCTTTCTTCTGTTCCCTTTTTACGCGTCAAATTCAGAATAATAAAAAAATTTTCTTTTTGGGGGATATAAAAATTCCCTTTTTTTAACTTCGTTTTTTTAAAAGTGTAACGTAACAGCGGAGGTAAAATTTTGGTAATTTTTACTTATTTGTACCTTCCCAATTTCGATGATTTTTTGCTTCAGGGGTTTATTGGGTCTCTAACCGAGAATGTAAAGTCAATTTTTTTTTCAACGTTTCATTTCAAGAAATTTATCATCTACAAAAAAACAAACTTCGGCACTTATATACGTATTTTTTCCCTTTTTTTTGCACAAAATTGGTAAAATTAGCAATTTTCAGGACCCAAGCCGTGCCGCTGCGCAAATGACTATAACTATTAACATAGTTTAACTTTATTAAATTTTATTATACATGTGTTTGAAAGATTATAGTAATCTTTAATGAATAATTTTACTTGTTCAGGCTACACCTCAACCGAAAGTGGTAAGTAGTTTTTTTTTCTCTAATTTAAAGAAATTTTTTTAAAAAAAAAATTTTTCAGATATTTTTTCCAGCTAAATAATAACCCGTACTTTTTAAATGATATAAAAATTGGGGGGAAAAATTTAAGAAATTTTGTTTTTTTTTTGGGAAAAAATCATTTATTCTGAAGATCAATCTGAATAAAAATGTCATAGAGGGTGTTCGCATTTCGCGTACAGTACACCCGAAAAAATCCTTTAAAGTAATCTCTGCCCACTACAATAGTTCCAACAATGCTCTTTATATTTTTTTCATAATATGTATATATGTATACATACATATAAATAGGGGTATAAATCTCCCGGATATGAAAAATATATATACAGGGTGCCACAGATTCGAGTGCATGCATGGGGATCTCGGAAACCTAAGAGATACGAAGTCAGTTAAATTATGTCAAAGTTGCGCAATTGGTGCCTAACAACATCCCGATTAAAAAGTTGAAAAATTTTGAGAATTTCCGAATTCCGGAAAAAAACGAAATTTGCTGATTTCTTTTTTAATTTTTTTTTCTGTTTTTTCAAAGAGATAGGGAAAAAAAAAAGACCCTTTCTCATGGCCATTTTAAGCTCTACAAAACAGCGTTGGGAGATTTTTCGTACGACGTTTCGTTTTCGTTAGACCATCATCAACTTTTTTTTTTTAAATATGGACCGGGTTTTTTATTTAATTTTTTTGAACCTCTTATTCCCCCAATTAAAAAAATGTATAACACTTAATATTTATTAAAAAATATGGAAAACCCTAAAAGAAATGTTGTGCGTTCCTTGTCTTACTCATTGTCTCTTATGGAAAATATGTTTATTTAACAAAAAAATTTTAAATGTTATACATCATTGTAATTGGGATTATAACTGTTAAAATGCCATAAACAATTGTGTGCCGCATTTAAAAAATAAAGTTGATGATGCTTTAACGAAAACGAAACGTCGTATGGAAAATCTCTCAACGCTGTTTTGTAGAGCTTAAAGGTGGCCAAAAGGGTGTTTTTTGTTTTTCCATATCTCTTTAAATAACGCCAGAAAAAAATTAAAACGAAATCGGAAATTTTCGGTTTTTTCCGGATATCTCCGAAGTACTAGTTTTTTTACAACTTTCTAATCGGCTTTTGTTAGGCACCTAAATGCGCAATTTTGCCATAATTTAACCACTTGTATCTCTTAGGGTTTTCCGAGACCCCCATGTCTCAATCTGTGGCACCCTGTATATATATACGACCGAGGCGAAAAATGGGATCCCGCACTCATTTTTTAATTCTGAATCGAAAATGAAGAATACTTTTTTTTGAAATTCGCCTTCGTTTCCGAGATATTTTATTTAAAATTTTTACCACGAAATAATAAAAAAAAAAAAGAGCCTTCTTAATCTAGTAAGCGCATTAATACCAGCCCCATATTTTAATGAAATTTGACAGTTGTAACAGTTAAATGCCTTTAACTGTTATTGTAAAAGCTACGAGAAGATGGGGTTTACCAACGAAGAATATGCTGATATCATTTATATCTGCGGTTTATGTGACGGAAATGGTCTACCCTTTGTGGGAGTATCAGCAGGGGGTTTCCAACAGAAGGCAACCTTCTAGCCCCTTTTTCTGACCCCTTAAAAAATTTGCTAATGTGGAATTGGTAAGCGCCCCAAAAACGGCCGTAAAAAAATCTACAGTACAACAAGAGGAAGCTGTAATTGATTCGGTTCTTGATCAACCAGAAATTAGTACCGACGAATGCCAACCGTATCCAACTTACTCAGAGTTTCGCTTGGCGAACTTTAAATCAGGAAGTTCTCCCTCCTTCCATAGGCAAAACGTGCACAATTTGCAACCAGGTGACACAGAACAACGTCTGTTTTTTGTCAGTGGTTAATAGAACAACACAATGTAAATCCGGACTTTATTCGAGAGACCTTGTGGTCGGACGAATCAATTTTTACCAGAGATGGTATTAATAATTTCCGCAACAACCCACATTTGGTCACTAAAAAATCCCCCGCAATAAAGTTGAATTTTCAGCAAAGATTTTGCATCAACACCTGGTGTGGCATTTTTTAACGGGAAGATTATTACCTCTAAGTTTTCCCCGTTGAATGTAATTTATACTTGGAACTTTTTGGGAAAAACAAGGAAAATACTGTGCTGATGATTTGCCTCTCAACCTAAGAACAGAATGGGGGATCAACACTATGGTGCACCACCCACGTTGAAAGAAAGGTTTGGTGGTTAATAATTTTTTAAACAAAGATGGATAGGCAGAAATGTTCGTTGGGGCCCAAAATCTCCCACCTCAACCCCTTGACTTTTACCTGGGGCCATTTTTAAAAAGATGGTTTTCTTAAATTTTTAGGGAAAAAAAATTTTTCCAAAATTTTTTAAACTTTTATATGATAGTTCAAAAGGGTCAAAGGCCAGGGAAAAAACCCGAAAAGCCCCAACCCCCCAAAAAACCCCCAAAAAAATAAATTCCCCGGACCAGGGTGTTTTGGGGTTGGAAAGGAGACCTTTGATCACGTGTTTGAACTATCATATGCAAAAATTTAAAAAATGGGTAAAATTTTTTTTCCAAAAATTCGATCCTTTAAAGTGCGTTTATCTCGAGAACGGCTGCCCTAGAGACTTAAATAAAATATACATTTTTGATGGGTGGTTTTATAACTTGTTTTTTAATAAACAGGTCAATATTCAAGCCTAAAAAAAGTTACGACATTTAAAACAAGTGAGGGAGGGGCTGGCGCCCCTAGTAGCAAAATCAAAGGTGGACAACTTAAATTTCTCGCCTCAAAAAAACCCCGATCCCAAATTTTGTACCGCTAGGTCATTTGGTTAAAAATTATTAAGAAAAAACGAAAGCAAAATTAAAAGTTTAACACCCTGTATCTTTGTTATTATTAACTTTTGGATAAGGCAAGTTAACGTAAATTGCATTATTTTGACCTAAGGAATCTGCTGTTGCTCTGTGTCCCATTACTTTTGGGACACCCTGTATATATTATTGTGGCTTTATTTTTTTAATACGAATTTGTTAATATCTTAGCGAAAATTATGTTTTAGGAGTGTAGGGGGTAAAAAAATGGGGTAAAAAACACCCCCTTTCGTAGGATCCAATATCCTTTTTCGACACTTTGTAGATGATCTATTTCTAAAGAGAATGCAAAAGGTTTTATCTTGATTTATGTTTATCCAAAATCATTTAACGGTGAATAACATATTTATCCGGACTATAAGAAAGTGTTTTCGAAAACGGTTTGGATTAGCGACATGATCAAAGGGTACCTAATTTTTAGTCAATAGTTAATGGTCTGTAAAAAATTTAAATAAAATTGGAATAAACCTGATAATTCCATAAATATAAATAAAAAACTTGATTCCACTGAAGCTCTTTGAGTGCCAATATCTCCGAGGAGAAAGCCTATACGAAAAAAGTTTATATGTACTTGTAATATTCTTTTCAAGTTTTTTTTCATCCACGAGATTTCGCACATTTGCCTATATTTATGTTCTTTTTTTTATTTAGGAAGTGTTCGTGGACTATGAAGCATTAAAACATTTGGACATTTCAAGGGAACAATTAAAGAGTAAGTTGTAATTTTTCGTTTGTAAATTTTAGGCAGCGTGAGTTTGCAATGCGTTGTGTCAAAAACGGTTTTGAATATTTTTATAAAATTTTTAATGACGTAATTATATAATGTTTGATATTTTACCATTACCCCTTGAATGGAGGAAGGTAACTTTGAAATTTTAAATGGAATAATTTGTTTTATATAATTGATGTTAAGTAAATTTAATATTCTTGAAAACGGCTAGCCTGGCAGGTTTTACAATGTTATTTTTTCCGCAGAATTAGAATTTTTTAAGAAAACTGCAAAAATATGACGTTTATTAAAAATGTGAACGAATTAAATCGAGTCATCCCTGTCGGTACGCCCCATTAAAGAAAATTTAGTAGAAACACTGAA
>JAHBCN010012007.1:0-27776 GCA_019359885.1 Listronotus oregonensis
TTACCAGGTTGTAATAGTTTTTTTTGACATTTTATAGGTAGGAACCTTGTTCGCTCGACCCGCAATGTTTGATCAAAAATATTGTCGATATGGAAACCTAAATATGGAAACGAAAGACCCGAAAAGTTATTGGATTTACAAGCTGATAATCTCAGACTTTCGTGTTCCTTATATATTGGATATTTTTGATGAAGCAATGCGGTGAATATAATTATGAATAAAAGTATTTAATATTGAAATTGCAAGATCGGTGGTGAATTGGCAAGTCGGTAACTTGTATTGTCTATCGTTCTGCTTTTACATCTTTTTTTTATGTTAAACAAAATTTTATTATTTTTTTTATGAAAAATAAAAATCAGAGGGTAAATTAAATAAAAATTATTTTTTTTTGGAAAACGTTGAAAAATCGCCAAAAAATCAAATTTGTGTTCTATGACCTAAAATAGGAGGGTGCAAAATTAAACAAAAAAATTACATTTTTCATTAATCCGAATAATCCCAAAAAATAATATGGCTTTTACTAATTTAAAGGGTTGATGAAAATGTGAGAAAATAAGTTTTGTTGTAAAAATATTTCCATGTTTTGACGAAATTTTATCATTTATTTTTTAAAATCATACCCACTGGAATTGATTCCCCTGACCCCACACAACCCGGGGCACTTAAAAGCGAGCGATGCGTCATTGACAGAAATTTTGACTTGAAGTTAGTTAACAAGTTCAAAAACGTGTTTATTCGAGATTAAGCTCCTAAAAATATGAGCGATAGCTAATTTGATTCGGAATAATGTCTAGAAAAATGTGTTTAAAGGAGTTTTCAACACGGGAAAAATTGCAGAGTTATAACAAATTAAGTTAAAAAAAAACTTTTGTTTTTTGTTAATAGCTCCGAAGTTAATAATAGCTAGGAAATTTTAATAAAAGCTCCTTAGAAATATGAAAATTTCTAATAAAAAGTCCCAATTTCCAAAGTTCAATCTCCATTACTTATAATTTTAATTGAATACTGAAAATAGGCCTCCACGCGACCGCTACGGCATGCGCTCGCCGCTTCACAAACATCACAAGCTATATTTTTTTAAAATTAAATATTAATTAAACAATTTAAAAAAAATTATGATGTATTTTATTCATTTGAATAAACAAATACCCGTTGGAAACAATTTTTAAAGTTCATTTCTCAACAAGTAGGGCTAATGTTGATTAACAACATTTTTCCGTCTTTTTTGGGGTCAATAAAAAATGTTTAAATAATTGATTAATAAATGTTTTGCTTTTTGGAGCGCCTTTTATATATCTTCTTCTTCTTCTTCTCTAGATATGCTACCGGAGGCAGCGCAGCATCTTGGGCTTTTTGTGCCTAATCTCCCATTTTCTTTTATACCAATCCTCCCATTAGTATTGTTTCTTCTACAAGTCTATATAACACCGAAGACTGGTTAATTGATATATTCCGGTGGGCTCATTTCCGTTTTCCCAAATAATGCCTGTTTTTTGTGATTCAACGCTTCACATTCGCAGAGGATATGATAGGCTGTTTCTTCCTCCTCGTAGCACATTCTGCAACTTGGGTCCCCATTGTAAGATCCTATGTTGTGTAGGTCTCCTCTTAGGTTATCGTGCCCTGTTAGCATGAATGGGTCCCTTATGAAGCCATTTTCATGTCTTATTCTACTAAGGCTCCCCCAGTATTCCTTGTGTTTCTTTCAGATTCATTCCCTGGTTTGCCCTCCCTGCCCTGGTCACTCCAAGGGCAGGTTCTGGTCCAAAGTATGGTGTGGATGATCCCTGTCTCGCTAGTTCATCCGCCTTTTCGTTGCCTTCTATTCCCGGATGTCCTAGTACCCCCAATGAAGTTATCCTGTTGCGTTCCCCCAGGGCTTCCAATTCTTTTTGGCATTCCCATGTCAGCTTTGACGTTACCTTGGGGAATTACTTGTTCCCCCTAGTGACGCCTGGCTGTCTGTTGTTATGTAGATCCGCTTGTTTTTATAAGCCCTCCTGTTATTTTCTTTTGCACAGTGCAGTAAGGCATATATTTCCGTTTGAAATACAGAACTGTGTGTTCCTAGTGGAAAGGAGAATTGTGAATTCGTCATGTCACTGTACATGTCCGCTCTAGTTCCCTGCTGGGTTTTGTAACCATCTGTATATATACCAGATGATGTCTCCAACCGTGCCAGGTATATCGGGTTAAGTGGTAGTTTCGCTTCTAGCAGGACGATATAGTAGATGCAATGTTTATAGTCCTTTTTAACCTCTATGAATGAAATATATTTTAAAGTATTTGCCGGGGTTATAATATGGTATCCAGGTGGTCGTTAAAAAATATATGCCAAGCCAAAACTGTATTTTGATCGTCTAATTTTTTTAGGTTTATTTAAATACTAAAATTTATTTACAAGTTTTATTTCAAATAAAATGCGACATAGGGTAAAAAAATGTGTATGAGTATTTTGCAATTTACGCGTTAATATTAAGTATTTATCTTTTTCTTTATTTTCTGCATAGTTTACAGGGCAAAATAAGCAGGGCGCTGAACATTTCTACTTGCTTGCTTTGACCCTCCACTACTTCTTTTCAAGAGAAAAAACACGCGTTCAGGGCATGGTTTGCAGTAAAGTTTTTTACACATTTCGCCAAATATATATATATATATATATATATATATATATATATATATATATATATATATATATATATATATATATATATAAATGTCCAAGATATACAAGATATAAAATAAATCTTAAAGGTAAATTAACCGTTTACTTCATTTAAATCGGACAGCTATCCAAAATGTCACCGCAAAATATTTAAACCGCGATTTAAAAAAGACTACTCGTTGAATAATGTCCTGCCTTTAGCCTGTTTTAACAATATAATATAAACAATTATTTTTGAAAGATCAGCTCTCCTACTTTAAAAAGGTCTAAGTTATTTTACTTTTTTACTAAATGGACAATTTTAGCGTTTTTTTCTACTTTTCTTTTCGAAAAATTCACCGATAAGGTTTATACAAAAATCATTTTGCTTATTTTTCGATTATTTGCAAAAGACTTATTGGCAAAATAATCTCTATGAACTAAGTTTCTATTGGCTACATTTCTTATTATTAATTTCACTTTGTTCTGCTCTACATATGTTAGTATTGTTGTATATTTGATTGTTACTTACATAAAAAAGGCAAATCTTCGCAACTGTTTATGGCACAAGTCTCTCTTTAACTTCTAAATATAGGAAATAAATTACAATTCTATTGATAACAATAAAAAAGTATAATATAACAATACATGAGCAATTGACACCGCACTGGGTGTCCATTACCCTTATTAACATGTTTGTTTTTAATCTATAATTAATACATGAAGATTTATTCTAAACAGAATTTATAGTGGAGCAGTTTTTATGGTATACAAGCATTTTTTCCATACATTAATTTTAATGGGTATAAAATTATTTGTGCTAGTCACTAATAAATTGGTAATTAAGTAACTGTAGATTGTAGGTGTAGAGGAAATAAGAATTTAGCTTATTAATTGTGTACTGGGTGTAAGAGAATGAATTTCAAGTAAATGATAATATAATCCTTTTTAGTGATGGTATTTAAACTTTTTCTATTACTTTTGAATTTGGATAATATGGGTAGATACTCTTTATTTTGTTTATTTTTAGGACCTAGTTTTCTAATAAACATTTTTCATTAGGACAAGTGTGTATTTAAAATTATTATTAAGAAAATCCAGGTACTAATATTTTTCTCTTTATTCTTCTTCCGTGGGAGCCATCTTGGTTCACTACCAGAGGCAGGGCAGCCTGTTGGGCTTTTTGTGCCTAATCTCCCATTATCTTTTATACAAATCCTCCCATTAGTCTTGTTCCTTCTATAAGTCTGTATAACCTCGAGACTGGTTGGTTGATATATTCCTGTGGGCTCATTTCCGGTTGCCCAAATAATGCCTGTCTTTTGTGATTGCTGCTTCACATTCGCACAGGATATGGTAGGCTGTTTCTTTCCCATCGTTGCACATTCTGCAACTTGGTTCCACCATTGTATAAGCCTATCTTGTGTTACTAGGGCACCTGTCAAGTTGGTTGCATTAAATTGAAATACATCTCGAAAAAATTTCAAAAAAATTATGAATTTTATACTTAATTAGCAATAATGATCTCAGCCTTAATGCAGCCTAGATCAATAATCGTCCATTAATACCTTCAGTTTAGTTAAGAAACAATTTCAAAGAATATACAAAAACATTTTTACACATACGTATGTTCTATCCGCTCCACTAATAACGTCAATTATAGATTAATAGTTTTAGGTTATTTTTGCATTGTTTAATGTATTGATAACATTCAAAAGAATTCTTGTTTTATTATGTATCACGCATTATAGCTAATTAGGGAACCACACAAGTGGATAATGATAAAAGCAATTGTTCGTTGGTGATAATACGGGGTGTTGAACAGATATTTCTTAACAAATAATTTTAAATTAGTTCTGATCATATCATACCGATACCGATACTCCGATACCGATAATGTATCTAAAAGTATCTGAAATTCAGATAAAAACTTTTTTTAAATAATGTTTTTATTTATTTTTACTTAATCAAACAACAATCAAAACAATTAACAGTTTAAATTTAAACATTCATTATTTTTTTAACAATGTTTTCGGTAAATATTTCAGCTATATAACGAGGATTTAAAACAGTAGTAATTAAATAACGATCATTCTGTTTCTTAAAACTGAACCGGTTCTGTTCGAGTGATTTTACACCTATTACTTCTGTATAATGTTTAAAAACAATTTCGATGCTCTTAGTTAGTGGAAAAATACCCGCTAAAGAAGCAAAATGACTATTTACTGTCTTTGTAGCTTCTTTTTCATGAATATTGGTGGCGTAGGGTTGTTCCTCCGTCTGTACTGCCTAATAATATGTTTTAGTGCTTTTTAGTGTCAAAGATATCAAGTTCATATCACACAGTTTTGTAGTGTATCTTTTTCTAATTATAGGTCCATGCTAAAGTAGCAAACCAGTCACGAAACGTTGAGAGAAAAAATATAATAGTGATTTTAATTGCCTTCCCTCATCCCATTACACTTTAATTATTAACCTAAGATTTAAATAACATGAATCCCCTAACCTAATAAATAAATAGAATTCAAATTATGCAAGGCCTCTTTAGAATCAGGTCATTTGTTGACAGATGCTAATAATCTGAAAATTTTATTTACCACACCACTAAGGAAAAAACTCAACACCTTAGGGTCGTCTGAAATAAATAAAAACGTACGATTGTCTTTATGATTAATAAACAAAAAAAAGGTTTTTGCTTGCAAAAGATTATGAAAAATTAATATATTTAAATAAGTTTTTATAATATCTCTTTTTTTTTTTTTTTTTTGATTGAATGTAAACATTTATTTTAACCATATTCTAAATTAAAATATATAATGTTATAAATACCAAATAACAATATTCTTAAATTAAATAAATAACTAAATCTATATTTAAAAATTATAAACTTCATCAAGTCCTAGGTCTTCCTGGATTGTTTGGAGATTGGACCCTGTTGTACAGCTAAACCAATTCTTTGGATAATGAAACTTCGAGATTTTTTGCATTGTATTTTTTTGCAAATTTCATTAATAAAACCCTTAGCCTCATCACCCAAAGGACCAAAAGTTTCAACAGCAAAAGGAATGAAGATAAAGCGTTCTTCAAGCTCTTTATATTTTAGATGTTTTTATTCTCGGCAATACGAGCAGCCGCACCTACAAAATTAGAAGTTTTGTCCAGATAGGATTTTGCAAGTGTATGGCTGCAAGTAGCGTCCCAAAGTAATTGTTTTCCATATTTCCAGGGAATTAAGGTCATTCCATCCCCCTTTTCCATCGCTTCTGCAAACTCCAAGAAGGGTCTAACACAAAGGATTTTCAGAAATCAGAGCTCTCTTGATAATGTCTTATCGACTTTTAGAAGATCGCCCCCGCGCTTTTTTGCAGCTTAACCCATGTAGGCCATAAATATCAGCATTTTTATTTTTATTTTTAAATTTTTTGACAGAAAAAAAATCAAATCATTAACAGCCAGTGTTTTTGCTCTATTAGATGGCTTTTTTGCTTTATTATAAAATTCATATAATGGCAATGGCAATAATAAAGCAGGGCTTTACCGATATCATTAAAAAACTTTTAAAAAATTTCTATAATACATAGCTACATGTATTAAATTCATTTATGTACGAAATGACCAATAAAGTGCTATTGATGGAACAATTTGGCCCCCATAAAGTTACTTTATTTTACTGGTAAAATAAACTGTTATTGTCAATAACAAATGATCAACCAAATTTTTTTTAATGAATTAAATATTCAGCAACAAATTAAACCTATTAAAAAAATTATTTGGCTTTTTTAGAATAAAATATATATATATATATATTTATAAATTATATTTTTATAAATTATTATAATATTTTAATAATATATAATAAATAAAAATATATATTTAATTTTATAAATTATTTTTTAATATATAATAAAAAATTATTTATATAATTATATAAATATAAAAATAAATATTTAAAAATTAAAATTTATAAATATAAACAATTACTTTATAATAAAATTTTAAAAATATAATTTTTAAAAAGTTATTAAAAATTCTTTTTTCTGAAAAATAAACGGGCCCCAAAATTTAAAAAAACTTAAAAATAAACCGTTTAAAAAGTTTATACTGGAGGTTTTTAAAAATAAGATTCCGGGGCCATTTTTTTGCATTTATTTCCCTTTTTTGTTTTCTCCGCCGTTCCGACCAGATAAAAACTTTAAAAAGGATTTCCATAATTTTTTTAGGGAAATTTTTTTAAACTTTAAATTTATTTTTGGAAATATTACGTTTTAGGGGGGCCCAAAAACCGTCCGCTTCCTCAAAAAACCCTTTACGATTACTCAATTTATTTTTTTTTTTTTTTTTCCCTAAAACCTTTTAAAACATTATATAATAAAAATTTTTTTACTTTTTAAATTTGGAAAACAATGGCCAAAAAAAATTCTTTTTAAAAAAAAAATTTTATCTTTTATAAAAGGGTTTTTATCTCAAACCCGCTCCAAACTTTAAAAAAGATAATTTAAAGGATTTAAAATTATTCTTTTAAAACCAAAAGGTCAAATTCTAAAGTTTTAAAGGGTTTCAAAATTAAAACAATTGAGGTTAAGGTTTGCTGGGCCCTTAGTGAAAATAAAAAATGGCAATTTTAATTTCTTCGCTTTAAAAAAACCCCCCCGGTTTCCCAAAATTTTTTAGGGGGTATTTTTAAAAATAAAAAAAAAAAGATAAATTAAATTTAATACCCTTGAACTTAATAAATAAAAATTATTATTACGTTTGTAATTTTACTGAAATTATTTAATTAACTGTACTGAAAAGTTTTAGGGACCAACGATTACCACGGCGCAACGCTATAGCCTTGTGGCGTAGTAATTGCTTTAAATTTTCCATTGATTTTTTTAAATTCCTTTATTTGGTTTTGATTTCTTTTAAAGTTTCGTGTGATTTTTAGTTTTATTTGTATTAATGATCGTTAAAATAACTTATGTAGTTCCTAACTTAAACATTATTTTATTCAAGGATTTTTATTACGGTTTACTGTACTTAAATAGGCTCAAATAATGTTTTTTATGAATATTTGTTTGTCCTCTTTATCTCTGACTGTGTTTAAAGCCTATTTAGATGTTTATTTAGTTTTGTGTGTATTAAAGTACTTTAAAACTACGCATGTTTTACCAATTTGGATATTATCTGACCTAAAGCATTATGACTTTTATTTAGTTTTTTTTTTTTTTTACCTCATTAAAATAGACACAACTGAAGAGTTGCACAATCGCCTAAATATATTTGATGGCAGTAAAAACAAAAAAACAATCAGATTAGTGTCACCAAATTGTATACTTTATTATACTCAAATATTTAATAAAAAATGTTTTTAAGCTAATTTTCTGTACCTACAAGAAAATGCTATGCTCGTGCTTTAATTTAATTTTAACTTTTTAAATTACTATGCCCTAGTCCTTAGAGACGTTTAAGAAGTCTATATTTCTTCAATATTTTAACAACTTCTTAATAAATAATCTTATTCTAATGATAAACCAAAGGAATTGCTGGTCGTTATTATATTTGTAATAACCAAAAGTTGAAATTTTCTCTGTGATGCTTTTACTTTACCCGGTTTACTATTTAAAAAAACTGGTGTTAAAAGCAAGTAAGTTTTAATTTAGAGTAACCTACCAAAAAAAAGTTATTTTTTTTTGTTTATAAAAACATGGGTTATTTTATAAATAGCGTCTTTTATAGGTAAAAAAGCTACAAATGAAAAACATTAAAATGACACGAAATGAAAATGTTATATGACGATTAACAATTAGAACAAACTATTCGCAATGCAAAGACTTTGTTTCCCAAAATCGTTAACATTATCACCTCTATTTTGAACGCGTTTTAATTTTTCGAAGGAAGGACTTTCACTTTAAAAAGTCATATACCTAAAAACAAAAATGTAGCCAAGAAACTTATTATTTGTATTATTTTTAAAATATAATTTCGTAAATTAATAGTTCAAAAATACTTCAAATTTAAATTTGATAATCTTATTTATAGAATATCAATTAAACCTTATTTTTAGTTTTAGTTTTGTTCGTATAATACCTTTGTTATTCCATTTATTTTACAATCTTATTTTATAGATTAATTTTAAGATTTGGTCGATATCTATAGAAGTACTAATTCTTAAGCTAGCCAATAAAAAAATATATTTTGTATCTAAATGTTTTCTTTTTTGTTTTTTACTTAATTTTTTTATTATTTTTATAATATAGACAAAGCATATAGAGTTATGGCAACATTGCATGTAAATAAATGATTTTCAAAATGGTTATAATGATTACAAGCCTAATTTTTTAAAATGATTTTATGTAACTTAGTGACTGAAGTCAGATACGTAGTTACTAAATTTATTACAAAACAACATTGTAATCGTTCCAATTAAACTATTATATAACGTAACATTTTAGCTTCAGATCTGTTCTCTGCCAAATAAAATAGTTTTATGATGACAACATCGTTTCATAAAAAAAAGTTAGTATAACATATATCTGTCACAATTTTTTCTATAAATATAGTACATATATTTTTTAATTTTTGGATTTTATTTTATCTACAATATAATTAAAATTCAAACAAAGCTAAGTTTTTTCCAACCGGAATATTAATATTTCAAATTGTATGATGTAAATAAAAAAAATTGCTCTTTTATCCACATCTTTATTTTTTTTTTTTTGGTAAGGAGTTATAAGAATAAATTATTGTCTTAAATATTAAAATATCCTTCAAACATAATATATGCTGCACAGCCATTTTTCTTTTTATAAACTCTAAAATATAAACTCGTTAAATTTTTTTACAAAAAAATGTGTATCATTTATGCTCATGTTGTGCTAAAAACAAGAGCTAGCTTCACCCATACTTTTTAATGAAACATATTTGCTGCATCTTAAAGTAATTAATGTCATTTTTTTAAAATTTATTCCCAAATCTTAAAGCATATCTCTTTAAAAGTTTATCCGTTTTTTTATTACCTGTAATTTTGTTTATAAATTGCTATAATAAAAAATCTTTATTATTCTTTAAAACATAAGAATACTTTAATTTTGTTTAACACTAGTAGTTTTCTACTAAATTGTTTCGTTTCTTCCTATGTCTTTAGTTTTTTTAACAAATCTATAAATGTAGTAGTTTTATTTATCTACCAAACCATTTTGGCTTAGATTAAGTTTTTTAACAATATTTCCTTTAATAATTCGTCAATATAAAATACCTATAAGAGGATTTTAATATTATTTACAAATTTTACGTAACTCATTGTATAAACCTTATGTTTGTAAGAAATGACCCAATTTAAATTTTAATCCCAACTCAACACATACCTGAGTACTCGGTGATGCTCTAAATCCAAACTGGGACATAGTGTCCCAGCTTCGGCCTTCTTAGTGTCGAGTTGCTTCGTGAAACATGGCAATAGCGCGCTTAACTGAGCCCAATGCTGTACTATTGGTCCAGGGCAAACAGTGTCTAAAATTCCACCAAGACAAACAGTTGTAGCGACAAAAGTTATTTTTTGCACTTTTTAACAGTTTCTAACCATACAAAGTCTTCGTTTAACTATAGATAACTTGTATACCACACTTGTAAGTCACTTGTTAGTTCATAAACGCCAATAAACTTGCTTTACAGAACTAGTTGTTATTGGTAAAATGTCGTTTCTCGGTTGTTTATTTGAAATTACTAGATCCTTAGTTGTTCTTTTATGTATCAAATGTTTCTTCTTTGTCCCTGTCAGATGGATCCTATTGGAGTTAAAAATTGTGTTCGGATCACTGTCTTAATCACTGTTAACTTTAAATCACCAGAAGCTTTAAAATCCAGATACGGTGGATTGCAATGGATGGGCTTATGTTTGTTTGGATCCTTATTATTCTCAAGCTATTTGTGAAATTCTTGTCCAGTGAAAGTTTTGACTTGCTGATCGATGATAACTGAGTAGTATATATCCCGAAAACTGAACTTGCAACCGATATAATGTTTGTGATCAAAATGTTCGATGAAATGTCACTTAAGTATAGAGTACTCCTCGACGCGACGCGTTGCTGTAGTGTCAAAGTGGCTAAGTCACTAAACAAGGTGTCGAAAAACGAAATATACACACGTGGCTATAATGATGTACCGGCGATGTAAAATTCAGAAGCTCAATCGTCAGGTAAATTACCCGGTAGCGTACTTCTTTCGTCTAACCGCAAATTTTTGCCACCGGTGATGATCGGCTCCACCCACCGTGCGGGGGGTAGTAAAGCAGAAGGGGAGGGGGGGCGAAGCTCGTCGGTATGACGCGTCCTCAATTGCGGTTAAATCGTCCTCTTTTTGCCAGCGTTACTTCGCGACTACCGATGTCACGAGATTCTTTTAACTCGGCGACAAATTGTGAGCGCGCAGTCCGATCAAATCAAAAAAAAATCGTAGCGGCGGGGAGCAAAGCAAGTCTTGTGAGACTACTCACTACACTGCATTTTTGCGGACTTTACCGCGTATTCCCCTACCGAGAAATATGCCACCACCACAAAAATATTGCCCTACTTCTTTTCGATTTTGGGCGGGTTTTTTCTGTCCCCTCCACTGGCGGAACGATTGATGAACTGCGGGACCGCCTATTTGTGTCGCCCAATGGGAGAGAGTGATGGTTTGATGTCGGCGAAACGTGCGAGAGCGAGCGGTGTGTTACACGCGACAACGCTGCTTTCGTTTTGTTCGTTTTCGTTGTCGAGTCTTTTCGTCGCTGTCAAGCTGTCGATGAGGGAGCTTCGCGAAAGCGAAGAGATGAATTTTGGGGTTCACTGCAACGCTGTTTTGTTTACATGGTCTGGAGCGTTTAAACGAGATCTTATATACACTTTGCCTTTTGTTTTAGATATCTACTTATTAACTCTGAATAATAATCTACTTTATTTATTAACTGTACTTAAATCAGTGTAACTATATACATACACAAAAAACTGTATGGTGATTTCAAAAAGCTAAATGTAAAAAATGTCTTTATCGTTCTTAAAAATACATTTAGAATTTGGAAAAAAAACATATATATATAATATATATATATATATATATATATATATATATATATATATATATATATATATATATATATATATATATATATATATATATATATATATATATATATATATATATATATATATATATATATATATATATATATATATATAATATATATTATATATATATATATATATATATATATATATATATATATATATATATATATATATATATATATATATATATATATATATATATATATATATATATATATATTTATTGGCTTAACAAAGGGCAAAATAATGTTTTACCAGTAATACTTGCTTGTATTACTTTATCTGACAAAAAGTAAACTCAATCATACAATAACAGATTAAATAACAGCAATATATATTTTGACACATATTCAATATTCAAGAAGATAAGAAAAATACGAAACGTAAGAACTCGAATTACTTTTTTTTCCCTTATAATCAACTTATTGCAATTAATAAAATAAAATAAAAAAAATTGGCAGTAAAAAATCAATCCATCAACAATTTTCCTTATAAATATTTATACCAAATTTATATTTTTATTGGATTTAATCTATAAATAAAATATTAAACAAATTTCTATTGCGGTTATAGATTTTTAAATACCAATATTTTTTTCCATAAGCGCAATTAATAGATTTAAAAAATAAAAATTTTGTTTTGTTTACAATAATCAATGTTTCTTAATCTTTTGAATATAAATATATTCAAAGATATCTTTTTTAAATGCATAATTTAATGTTATATTTTTTAATTAATGTTTGAATTAAAAAGCCACTAAAACTAACCATAATAGTATCGTATACTTAAGTATGTAAAAGCGAGAACAATTGCTATTGTCATGTGAACTTACCCCTAAAAACGTACCTATTATTATTTTTAACAGTTAAAGATTAATTATAACAATAAGTAAATATTTAATTAATTTTTAAAACCTATATTTGGCAGGGAAAAATTCAAAATATAAAATAATAACCTGTCCTATTCTATTGCCAACAACCGACTGACTCTAGTTTTTTATTCCACATCGACACGCTTCGCGGTGGAAGTTGAGAACCTAATAAATAAGTTCCGGCAATTTCCGTCGAATGAATTGGCGGCAGCACCGTACAGCGGTCGTTTCATCGAGTAATCAAACGCAAGGTTTTTCTCTTATGTGTGCTTGTGGAGTAGTATGGGGTATAGGTCAGTAGCGGGGATAAACTTTAAGTTATGCGTGTCAAGAGGTGCAATTACTTTACTTATAAAATAAATTCCCTATGCCACGCTCCCAACTTACAAAATAATTAGTTACATTATCTATATTATTGATTTAAAAAAATTAAGTCACTGCTGTCCTGTCCATTTTGTTATTTAATTGGTGTTTTTTAAAGTCATTGGTATCATATTTGCAAAAATTATGAGAACGTATTTTTAAACCACAAAGACTTTATTCCCACATTCTATATTAAAGCTATCCAAACTTATTTCGTCTGACACCCACTTTAAGAATCAGTTATTTTGTAGCGCCCCCATTTTTTTCACCTTAAAAATCTCAATAACTTACCAGTCTCGCCTGGAGTGTAATTAAACCTATATTCTAAAAGAGACTTTTCTTACCAGAGAGAGACAATAATAATGCAACTTTACAATATTAAAAGTATCTTTTATTCAAAATTAACAATAATCAACTTTGAGCAATAATAATTTAACTTTACAGTATTAAGAGTTTCGGGAGGGCGAGTGCGATGCGTGCGTGCGGCGAAACGTTACGTCAGTTGTCGATCGGTCGCGAGCCGCGGCTGTGTATTTGGGATTTGTATCTCCCCGCACCTGCACTCCGCAAAAACGGACCGCACGAACGTTGACGGACTAAAATATAGGATCGCACAAATAAATGGTACAATATTTGTTCGCAACAAACGTGAATTATAATTGAACCTTCTTATTTCAATTTTATTTTTTTCTTTATTTTTACTAGATTAGGTACAAAAAAATTCCCGCATTCGGCAAGTGCTCAGCTTGACTGCAACAATAGATACCTATTTTTAATATGTGTCTTCTGAATTGGGGACCTCACCTGCGACACTTGAAGTCACGAATATTTTTCAGTGTTTAATACATATTACTAAATAACTTAAGATATAATTAGCGTTGCAAACGCATTAAAAATAATAAATATTTCATATATTTTTAGTCTATATTTATACAATAAAATAGGATATAAATATGAACTAATAAATAAATGTTGTGTAGTAGAAGGATTTTAATTTCAGTGAATTTTAAAAATGAAGCAGCTAAAGTTAAAAATCACCCATCGCCCCTTAAATCATATCAGCGCCCTTATTTTTTTCTGGGCCTCCTACCGCCCCCCCTCTAGGCCTTTATCGCCCACACGGGGACGTTATCGCCCACTTTGAGGAAGACTGTTCTATATGACAAAAAAAAAACTTTATAAAAACCTTTATAGCTACAAACTGTAATACCTTACAGTATAAAAAAACATATATTTATTATATCAAAAACTATTTTAGTCTTGATGATAAAGTTTCGACTTAAAAATACATTTTAAAAATCTAAATTTAAAGCTAAACAAACAATGTTTTTAAAATATATGGTGGCAATAAGCCTTTTTTTTAATGTGGAATAACACTTTTGTAACAGGATAATTTAAGGCCATCAAAATATCTGATAAAAAACTAAAAAATATTTTTTCGCACAAAGATTAATTACAAAGAAAATTAAAAAATATATATAACAAATACATTTAAGTCCCTGCTTTTTTTTGATGTGGTTTTTGCGTTTTAAATAAATGTTTTGGGCGTTTTTTGTGGTACTAAAATGTTGCGTTGTCTTAAGCCACACCCCAACTTTATTCCCGGAAACCACCTAAAAATTTAAGGAACAAAAATTTACTTTCATCAGGAAAATAGAAACTGGAATTTAAAAATCTGAGACGAATGATTGAATTCATGAATCTTAATGTCCAATTAATAGTTTTTCTATAGTGTTAATATTACCCAATATTTGCATGCTGGTAATGATGTGAGAAGACTGGAATTTTGTCAGTGGTTCTTTAACAAATCTAACCAGGATCTCTTTTCACATAAAAATGATTTGGTCAGAGGAGTGTCGAGTAACAAGCTGTGGTTATTCTTGACAGACACAATGAAAGACCTTGGAACTCCACAAATCCCCACACAGTATGACCTGTTCTTCAACAAGGTCGATTTGGGGTAAATGTAAGTCGTTTTTAATTTCAAAATAAACTGTTTTAAAGAAAATTTTAATACAGATAGATATCTGGGCATACTCCATTCCAACCTTTTCGATATCATTGATGTTCCTTTTCTATTAGCTCTTTGAATGAGGGAGTATTTTAATACTGCAGTTTCTTCTTCTTCTTGGTAGAACCTACATAGGTTTTCTTCTGCCAGGCCCATTGTTTCATCCTAGGAGCTTTTAAAGTTCACAGTGAACTATTAATTAATTGACTCACCCTTTCAGTTGTCATGTAAAGTCCAGGTCCCATGTAAATTCAGGCGAGTTTTCCTTTATGAATTTTTTCGTCAGCTGCTGTCTTATTCACAGTCTTGAAACTTCCCTTATGATCCATGATGTAATAGATGATCCTATTTGGCATAACTAACTCCCATAGTAGGAGTCGGGAAACCTACCATTGCCCTGCTAGTGTCCTAATTCGCCAGTTTGTCGGCTACTTCATTGCCTTTGTGGGCCTCATGTCTTGGTACCCAGGCAATAGTAATTTGATTGGACACATAACCTTCTGGAGGGCAGATATACAGTCCTGTACCAGTGTGGAACTGATCTTCTAGAAACTGATTGCCTTGATGGCGGATGGCTGTCTGGGTAAATTAGTATGTTTTTATTCTTATATCTGCGTTTGGTGATTTCCCTAGCACATTGTTCTATGGCTACAATCTCCGTCTGGAATACTGTGGGTTGTTGTCCGAGACTCGTGTGTTTATTTATCCTAGGTTTGTCTCCCCATATACCTGCTTCAACTCCTTGGTCTGTTTTGGAGCCATCTGTATACCAAATTAAATTAGCTTTAAGGGAAAGCCCGGCTTTTAGTCCTTTCTATCTGGTATTTATTGTTTGAAATCGTTTTTTAAGTCAATAGCCATAACTACAACTACTCTACAACGCTAGTAGATCTTAAAATAATCATTTTATATATTTTACGAAAAAAGATAAAAAAGTGTTTGGAATCCTATAAACTAACTTTTGTGTCTATTAACTGCAGACTTATTGCCTTGTTGCGTTTAGTTATGTTCACAACGATAATGAAGCGGAGTTAGTTATATAGATTAAATGTGCTAATTACATTGTATTAAACTTTTTATTTAAACAAAAATAAAAAGGTTAAAAAAAATTAAATTAAATATAGTTAGCTTAATTTATATGCCACGCAACAAAAAAAAATCATACAAAGAGATATTTTAAGTTCAGCTTCTTAATTGATATTTCGGAAATTAACAGGTGCAGAGTTGTTTGTTATATGAAAAATGTATGTGAATAAATGCTTAGTAAGATCAATAATCAAGAAGAGAATATATACTTTTGGTAATATATAGTTCAGATAAATTAGAGAATTGAAACACGCGTAATGATATCCCAGAAGTAAAAAACAAATTTTTCATAAAAAAAGTGATTGACTTTATTTAAAACTAAATTAAATTGGTTATATACTACCATCCTTTTTCCTGTATATTAAGAATACACTTAAAAAACTAATTATTAAAACAAAATGATTTTAGCAACCAAGATCTTTTTTTAAATATTACCTAGGTATTTTCTAGTTCTCTAGGTATATAGGTCCAAATATTTTACACAATATTGTTTCCTACAAAAACAGTATGACAAGTTTTTTTTTTAATACTTATGAGTATTCTGCTAGAAAAATTTAATTTTGTACTACAAAAACCCCT
This sequence comes from Listronotus oregonensis, assembly GCA_019359885.1. Lineage (NCBI taxonomy): Eukaryota > Metazoa > Arthropoda > Insecta > Coleoptera > Curculionidae > Listronotus > Listronotus oregonensis. Next base: position 16,641 of record JAHBCN010012007.1, read on the forward strand.
ATAACATAAAACACTAAAAACATCTATTTCAGTTTTAAAAAAATATTTGTATTAGATTATCTAAACTTTATTTCATCCTCAAAATCCAGGCTTTTGACCATGATGCGTCCCTCAACAAAATTCCTTACCAAGCATTTTCATCTAAACTTTATTAGAGAACCACAGCTGGTTTAAAAAAGCTTGGATACCTTTTTTAAGACAGAAAGTATTTGTCCCGGTGTTATCTGAATACTCCGTTTGTATCCCAAAACAGACCCTCTTTGGAATCCTGTTCCGATGCCTGGAGAATGGCGTCTTCTATAACTCTTAAGCATTCTGGATTACATTTATGCTATATCAATAATCTTAATTTACAGAAAGGCTTCTATCTTTTGTTTGTAGGAGATCGGTCGCCCTTTTATAGGTTTTTTCACGGCTTTTGTTTAGTTCAATAAGCCAATATAGTTTCTCCCCTAGCAGCTATTAATAGAGTAATACGAAGGGCTATTCTCATGCATCATTTTACATCGCCCTTAAACAAGCCCCGAATTTTCCACTTTGTTCGTGCTTTCATCCCTAGAGTGTTGAACTTTTTTAATAAAAGCAAAGGAAACAATGCTTCCACTATAATCATCGACCCACCACAATTCTAGGATCGAAAGTTTTGACAAGTCCAACTTTCCATAATAAAAAAAACTGTCCACTGTCTCTTTTTTCCAATGGGGACTTCGCAAACACTAATCAACAATATTTAAATTATGCTAGTAATTTTTACTGCCTTTTCTAACCAAGAGATTTTTTTTCTCTCTTTATCGTTCTCAATATAGTTTGGCTGCAATATAAATTCCGGTTGCCGACTAAATGCATATCCACAAAAATTTCAATAAAACAAAAAGAACTTGTAATAAGTTAAAAAATTGATCATTTCTTGTTTTTACCAGAATGAAAATTTATACACAGTGAGTTTTATTGTTTTTACAAAAAATATCAGTCCAGTTTGACCTACTTACTATATCTCAAAAGAGTTTACGAAACAATCAGGTTATGATACTAAAGAGTTTAACAAACGTTTCTGTTATTATATAAAAATATAATATGTAATTATACAAATAGGTCCGGTCAAATTGTACCAAAAATAAGAGTGAAGGTACATAAGTTTACATCAAGCTGAAAGTAAGTAAAATTGTTCAAAACATAATTAAAAATAACCTTTTATAATTCTTCATCGTTTAGGTAAGTGGAAAAAATTGACTTGAGGTTAAAGGTAAAAAAAATGGGTTTTTCGCAATTTTCTTTTAAACGGTAAATTTTATCCCAAAATTACCTTAGACAAATTTTGTAGATTAGTTCCTGAGATAAAACAATTTAAAAAGTTGTAAGCGGCATTGTATGCACACGCTTCCACGCCACATCTGAGGTAACGTTTTTTTTTAACATTTCCCCAGTGGGCCTATTCCACAGGTGTGTTGTAATTCTCTTTAATTAGAAACTATTGCATAATAATAGATATTTGCAAAAAGGGTTGAAATTGATAAGAGCAATGAAAATAAAAAGACAAGAGAAAAATTTATTCGTCCGAATCATAATATTCAATTGCATCTTCTTGTTGTTCTTCTTCTTGATCTTCTTGGTCTTCTTCTTGATCTTCTTCTTCTTTTTCATCCTGGGTGTAAGTGAATTGCGTCAATAGCGATGTATCGCACGTCTGTTTGTCAGTATCAAACTAAACCTCTGCTGTTGGTGATTCAACATTAGAACTCGACCGGCCTTGACAATTCGTGCATACCCGAGAACAAAACAGTCCAACTTTTTTGCAACCACATGTAGCACTGTATCCCTGTTTAGCAGTTTTTCCGGCGCAGGTGAAAGTAAAGTCTGAATTGGTTCTAATGTATTATCGACCAACTTCCAAAACCAATCTGTTGGGTCTAGCTAGTAACCAAGCCACACTTGAACTCGGTGATATACCCGAAAAAGATGTTGATGAGCAGCAACTGAGGTTGAAGAAAGTCAAGCTAATTGCACTTGTTTTTTGAATTACTTTTTTTTTAAACTTTAGCACGTTGAATTTAAATTTGTTTTCCAAACATTCTAAGTTGTTTTACCCCTCCTGTAAAATGCAGATGTTGTATCACAGCCAGTTATTGCGTTTTTAAAAATTGTACATGATTTCTCATATTAAACCTACCTATGATATTTTATATTTTAAATGTAAGTTACAATCACCGATAGAAAAATATTTTTACTTATACAGCTGCAGAGATGTATTTCCCCATGCATACAATGACGCTTACAATTTTTTAATGGTTATATTCAGGAACAGTGGCTTTAAAAAAAAAAATATATCGATACCTTTTTAATAGAAATAATATGATCTACATTTTTTCTTTAAAAAATTTTCGATAAAACTTTTTAAAAACCGTTTTAAAAAAAAATCGCCAACCACAATAACCCATTTTTTGACCTTTGACCTCGAGTCAATTTTTTTCCCCTACCAAAACGATGGGAAATTTAAAAGTTATTTTTAATAAGTTTTGAACAAACTCACTTTCAGCTTAGTGTAAATTTATGTACCTTTAAATGTCTGGATTAACCGAAGAATAATCTAATATTACTAAAAATTATTTTCACAATACTAAAAAAAAAAATATCAATTTTAAATTTTAAAACCCCTTTAAATAATATATATATATATATATATATATATATGTTTATTTATAAAACAAAAGGTTTAATACATTACCTGCCAGTATTTAAAATACAGGTAGTTTTCATAAATTTAAAACTTCGGTCAAAAACTAATTGCTGGGAAATGCTAATTATGTAGGTATTGTCTGAATACTTTAAGAATAATTTAGAATAGAGTATGTTGTCTTTTTTCTTATTATATTATATAATTTATTATTATTTTTTGTTATAATTATACCTTTATTTTTATTCTGCTTTGTCGAAGAGATGTATAATCTTATATGACAATAAAGAAATCTGCCCGGCTGTTAATACACCTCATTTTAAAATGTATCCTCTATTATCCGCTTTATACTTACTGTAGGCCAAATGAATCTAAACGATTTTAAATAAACATTACTCACGTAAACCAAAACACATTTTTTTCTTCAAACTAACTCAGCCCCTTATCAGCCAATCACGCTTCTTGTTTACCTACAAACTCCGCCTCTAATTGATGCATTTTTGTTTCGGGGCACGCCCTTTTGTGATTAAACGTCAATTTGACGGATTAAGCAGACCGTAGCGCCGGAAGTAAAACAACCGAAGATCGTGGACCGATTTTTAAGAGCGATAAGTGGTGGGATTTTTATTTTCTTGGGTGTCTCTTGGTATGCGTGTTGTGTGGTTGCATACCCTTAAGGACTAACAACAGAAGTTTATGTTTTTAAAATGAATTTTATAGTGGACTTTTTTTCAATCAAACAATAAATATCTGCAACTTAAGACAATGAATTATCTATCGAAGAGATTTTAAAGATGTGCAGTAAATATCACACATACTTACACTGTATAAAGAATGAAGCCGACTATTTATTGACCAAACAAAGGAAATAAATTGCCCTTAAATTAATATAGGTATATTAAGTATTTAAAACAATAAGTGTTCCTAACTGGTGAAGGATGTGTTTGGAGATCAAGACGCAGTCGAGATCTCCAAAATAACCGAAACCAGTAAGAACTTTCTAACCGTGATGCTTACGCTTTTTTGCACTCCCTCACCAAAAAAAATGTCCTTATACATTTGTTATATTTAGCAATAGATACAGAGAAATTCACTATTTTGGAACAATTGCAATTTTATCTTTTATATTTAGTAACCACAATGATAATCGCTCAAAACAGCAAAATCTCTTAACATGATTATATGGGCTTCCAAGACAAAATGCAAGACCACCTTAAGGCCACCGATTCGATGCAAACTGGTGGTCGACATAAAAAACAATCAGCAGGAGATAAAATTTAAGTATCTGGAAATCTCCAGCTTTGTTAAACTTGAAGTAGATGTTTAAGCACAAAATATCAAGGCAGCTAGAATACATGCAAAATAACAACATTTGGCAAAACAATCATATCAGAGTGAAAACGAGGGCTTAAATATATTGGACTACGATAAGGGCAATAATGACACACAATGCAGAGACTCGACTGAACACAAAAACTCTTCAGATGATGGAAACAACAGAAATGAAGGTACTACAGAAGATTTCCAGAAAAACGCTAATGAACAGAAAATGAAGCGAAAACATCAGACAACTATGTAAAGTGGATAATTAAAATAGCTGGATATTGAAGAAAAAAATGGAATGAAACGACCACATCAGTTGTATGGATGACTCAAGAACAGTTAGGGTAGCACGTGACAAAGGCCCGAATAAGCAAAGGGGACGAAGAAAAAAAACGGGCATTTATGCCCAAATTGAAGAAGAAAGAGAAAAAAAAGAAGAAAAAGGTAATAATCTTTTGCTTCTGCCATAACCTGACATTCAAGGTTTTGTCAGTTGCTATGGGTATGACTATGACTGTTTTGGAATTAAATCCACTAAAGCTTAACAAATACTGAAAGGTTCTCATCCTTTCATTAAATTAAACATGTTCTATCGATTAAAGTTACCAAATATCCATCAGTAGATATAGATGGGTTTGAAAATTATTTTCCAATTTTTATTTTATATTAAATTACTACATTTGTAGTCTATTGCCTTGAAATAAAATGACAGTTTAACTAAGGCTTTGTCACACAGATACAGGTAGATTTGCATTATCCTCTGCCTTTGACATACATAGTTGCTATGGATGTGATAATTTCCTTTTTGCAATTAAATTCACCTAGACATGGTAAATATTAATAGTCCTTTTCTTTTTTTTGATTGAATATTTTTTCGATTCTGGGGACCGCTTCTGGTCCGATTAAATAAAAAGTCATAAATAATTATTTTTATAATAATTTAATTTTAATTGTCAAATCTAGCGGTTTCGCTTTGCGAAAAATGTATCGATATGGATTAAAAAAAAATATTTTGTTATTTTTTTCGATTCCGTACGACAGTCCTATTGACAGTCTCGCGATTAAATTACAATTAAATTAAATTTTTTACTCTAAAAGAAAAATGGCCATTTTTTACTGCTTTTTTTATATTAAAAACTAACCTTTTTATTTATTTTTGTTTAACTGTCGATTTTAATAAACTACAAATAATTTATAAAAATTCTGAAGGTGTAGAATTCAAAAATGGTGATTTCATTTAGTAAAAATTTTTCATTTCTTGATATTTTTATATGGGATGATCCATTTTTAACGATTTACTTTAATATATTTTAAAAACATTATGCAAGAAGACTTTTATTTTAAACATTTCCAACTATTAAGAGATAGATTTATGGTTGTAAAAATAACACAGGTTCACAAAAAAAAGTTAAGGTTAAAATAGGGGGTCAAACAGCCAAAAAATGAAGATAACCCCAAAAAACCGACGGTACATTTCCCGCAGAAACCTGCTACCACGGAATGTTTGGACTACGACAATATAAACTATAAGAGATACAAAGAATTTTATGAAACCAAAAAGAGAGCTTCTTGTCTATTAAAAAGTTATATAAACATGTTTGATAAGGTAAATAATAAACGAAAATGTAATTTTGACAAAATATTTCAGTCCAAAATAGAAAAAAAAAATATGTGATTTTTGAAATTTTTTAAAGACAAACCATTTATTTTTTTTATTTAAATTCCAAATCACTTAAAATTAAAAAAAAAAAAATTAAAAAAAAATCATTTTCAAATTTACCATGAAAAAATCCTGAAAATTCAGTTTGTTGATTATAACTCGAAAAATATTGCATTAAGGCAAAAAAGTTATATAACTTAAATTAAAGGTCTTGTAAAAATACAAAGTTTATGTCACATAAAGTTTCGCGCATCTTTTACAGTTTTTAAGATATTGACGTTTTAAATAAAAAAAATCGTTAATATCTGAAATTACGACTTTTCTCGATTAGTTTCTGGTCAACCCCCAATTTTGACTTCAGATTCGTGTTAAGCGAAGAAAAATACTCCAGAAATTCCTAGTCCGATACCCCGCGCACACCAATTTTTTTTTGTTGGCTTGTGTAATTGTTTGGGGTGTTTTAAGAGCACAAACATATAATATAACACATAATTACCATAACTTAATAATCTGTGCATAAGACGAATAAACTATTCTCCGCACTGTCCATTGATCAAGCTCATGAGCAAATAATGCCTCAATTAAAGCTAAAGAAGGTTCATTGGTTTACCCATGAGTCATCTTTTTTCGCCGATGGAGCATTGCTGGACGAGAAGTAAATAAACTCTTACAAGAATTTAAGGAAAATAGCAATGCGCAAGATATCATTGAAAAAAATTACAAATAGTATAATTCATATTAAGAGATGTTTTTAAACAAATGCTTAGCAATAAAAGAAAGTTTTGTTTAATCTGGCAATCAATTTGAAGAGCTTAGAAAAGATCGTATAGCTATAGACAAGAATAAAGCTAACTTTTGTACAGATTCTATTTTTTTAGGTTTTATGCACTTTTTTTTTTTAAAGATGGCACCCGTGCCATGCTGTAAAATTTTAATCACAAAAAAAGATTCGCAAAATTTTTTTGTTTACATTTTCCAAAGAATGATACCATTTTATCTGTAATACTCGTGCTTCTTTGGAGCACATAATTATTTGGCTTTAGGCTAAATACTTACATTTAAAATCCTTATTAGCCAATTTAAATGAAATAACTATTCAACTTTAATTAGCATAAATTGCTCATGATTTACTTATGCTGAATACAAGACAACATGCAGTAAAGTAATGTTTTAATTTAATTAAAATATGCCTGACTTTATTTATTGCTTTTTTTGTTACAAGACTGGTAATTAATAATGTTTTTAGCAATTTTTTTTGCCCTAGGTACAACTTTAATTGGATTTTAAAAATACACATACCTTAACTCGTTTTTTGCACAATATTATTTGCAAAAAAATTCTTCTTGTTTTATTTAAAATAATTTTTACAAAAAGTAAAAAATCTTTAAGGGAGTACTCTAGTCTGGAAAGTTAAAAAAAAAGCTATTTGTTTTTTTCATATTTTATTAATTTAGATATTTAAAAATATCTCATTAAAAAGAATTTTTCGAAAATCAAATTATGTTAAAAGTTATAGCTAAACTTGTTTGGGCCAAAAGAAGCTAGAATAGAAAGTTCTGACTTTCGTGCTTCAAGTGCTCCAAAAGAAGGAAAAAGTACTCGTATTTGGGAGAGAAATTTGGTAAATATTTAATTTAAGGTAGAAAAATTCCTGATATATTCAGCCAGATCCGCTTAATATAGAAATATAAGTTATATGTACCGGGTGTCCTAATAAGAAAGGACGCTGGCTGTATCTCAGAAAATGTTTATCGCGTTGGGGAAAAAATATTTTTAGTAAAAGTAGACAAGAGAAATAGCTGGAAATTATTTTCAAGTTTTTGAAATGGCCCCCCTAGCTTAGGCTAGTTGACAAGAGCTTTTCTTCGGCTTAAATGTTATAATATTTGAATTTTTTGTTGTTTCACATGTTGCCGCTAGAGGGCTTTTTTCGATATTCCTACAGAAATACCCAAGTCTCAAAAAAATTATATACATTGATTTAATTTTTTTTTCATAAAAAGAGGTAAATAATGCCTAAACAACAGCAAAAAACCGGTTCCCGATTCGTTTTTTTCCCTAAATTTAGGCCAAAAAAGTTTTATACGTCAATATCTGAAAGACTATAAAACCAACAAGAAATTGTATATAACATAAATTATGTATTTTTACAAAAGCTTAAATTTAGGTTATATAATATTTTCATCTAAATGCAATACTTTACGAGTTATAATAAAAAAATCGAACCCAGGGGAATACCTTAAAAATCCTGAAAATACGATTTATTAATTATAACTCGTAAAATTATTGTTTACGAAAAAGATTAAAAAAAATCAAAATTTAAAAGGGTTTTTTTGAAAAAAACCATAATTTATATTTTTATAAAATTTCTTAAACTTTTAATTTTTGAAATATTGACGTATAAAAAATTTTCTTTGGTCTAAATTTTAGGTAAAAAAAAGTTATCGAGAAAATGGTTTTTTGGGCTTTTTTAAGCATCATTTAGCTACTTTTTTATGATAAAAATTCATACCAATGCATTTCATATTTTGAGAAAATTACCATTTCTGTCGGAATGTTGAAAGAAGCCCTCCAGTGGCGACATGTGAAACTAACAAAACTTCAAATATTATATAATTTATAGCCCAAGTATAGCTCTTTTCAACTATCCTAAGGTTGTTAAAATCGGCTCAGCCGTTTTGAAGATACAGAGTGTTTTTTACGAAAACCTTTAAATACCCTTCACCACTTTATTTTTGGAGATACAGCAAAAATTGTCAAACAGAAAAGGTTCAAATTACGCTTGACTTTAAAGATCAGGTATTTTTTTGGTAGATTAATATAACCTAATTCATAGTAACATCACTTTTTTTTGATTTAAGATTGCAGTTACAACCCCTAGCGGCCATTTCAGAAACTTAAAAATATTTTCCAGCTATTTCTCTTGATCACTTTTACTAAAAATATTTTCCCCAACCCCTGTTGGATAAAGATTTTTCCGGAAAAACGGCGTTTTCTTTTTTGGACACCCGGTACTGTTCTATCTGTTAGACTACCTAAAACTTAATTTAAACTTTAAACGCTTTTTTCTCGAAACCACTTTTTTCGAAACGTTTATAAACGAAAATTAGCATGAACTTTCTTTATGTATGGTAGGAACCAACAAAAATTTTTACAATTTTTAAAAATTCGGAAAAGTTAAAAAATAACTTAAAAAAACCTTCCCTTTTTTTGAAAACCGGCCTTTTGCAATAAAAATTGCTTTTTTTTAAATTTTTCTTGGCTCTTGCCATAATGACATTTGTACTGATAAAAAATTTACCATTTTTATATTTTTCAGATGACCAGAAGAGACAGAATCGTGACATGATGGACACGCTCTTTTTATTCCCTCTACTTCAACATCGTGTTATTTTGTGAAATATTTTTTTTTCTTTTTGATTTTTTTTATTTTAATCGACCGTTCAAAATGCCCTAAATTCGGGCTTCTTGACTGGAATTAATATCCCTTTAAAAAAACGTACAATCAGTATATTATCTTTGAGATTGCTTGCCTTACAATTTTTTGAAAAATGGGACCACTTCGGTCCAGGTCCCGGTGTATAACGAACTGAGCCTGCTTAGCCCTATTGACCCCTGTAAACTTGTACATCGCCTGTAACAAAAAAGAAGAAAAAAAAACCCAAAAAACCCAAAAAATCAAAAACACTAATCTACATTTCGGTGGCCAGTCGACCACCGTTGTCAAAATAAAATTAAAAGAAAAATAGAAATTTTAACTAAATATTTAAGAAGATTTTGGACTAGATTAGATTAGATTAGATTATTTGAGCGGAGATGGCAAAAATTACCGTCACCACTGCAACCTTACCAGATTTTTTTGTGGTTTCCAAAAGTGTCCAGGCCCGTCTTCTTAATTAGACTCCCGTCTTTGACACTGGCCACTCCATATATCTCGCCGGTTTTTGGCCCTTTTTCCCCCCCTCCTCACCAAGTGTAAACCTAAGCCTACATAGTGCTTCACAGTGGCACCACACATGGCCCGGGTGTTTCTTCAGCCTCCCGGCAGAACCTACACAGACTATCCCCCCTCCAGGCCTATTTTTTTTCAGGTGCTTGTTGAGTTTTTCAATGTCCTGTTAAAGGCCCACCGTTATCCTTACGACCTTGGCTGTGGCTCAGTAGGTCCGAAGTAGACTTTTTGGGCCCAAGGGAGGTCTTAAAAATTGCTTTGCCCCGTCGTTGTCCTGGTGTTTGTACCACCAGCTTTAAGACTTCTCTGCCCAACTCTTAATAGATGCTTTAAAGAGGCCCCCGGGTTTCCAGAATGGCTCCGGGTATTATTTACATGGGTGATCCTCTTTTTGGCTAGGTAGTCGACCTCTATATTACCTGAGTGGCCTTAGTGGCCTGGAACCCAGGCTACCGTAAGTTTGTTTGCCAAGCCGACTTTTTCCAGGGCCTGTATACAGTCCCCCACTAGTTTGGGAAAAAAAATTGAATTAATATAAAAAAATTGGATCCGCCACTAAACTATAGAACATACTTAGAATAATCATATAATGTCTCTTCCACTTTATATTTTTGTAAAATCAATTTAAGCAACGTTATTGAAATGGTCGCAAATAGGAAACTTTTGTTTCAAGAAGTAGGAAATTTTTATTAGGGGTTGAGAACAATAAGCTAAGTCTAATTAATTTACATCCAAGGCAAGTATTAACGTATTAATTAAAAGGGGCCTGATAATAAAATTGAACCAAAAAGTTACAGCGCTTAGAATAAGGGGAGTAGAATTCGGGGACTTAGAAGGAGGGATGTCACCCCTTCCCCGAGTTTAAAGCTCCGTAAACGGATTTTAATTTAATATTGAATTAAAAAAGTTTTTTAGGGGTTTTTAGCCAAATAAAATATTTTATAAATAGTAAGTAGGTATGTTATTTTAATGGAGGAAAAGTGGGTATTTATATGGCGCGCTCGTGTTTAACAACCAAACGGAGTGTGGCAATTTAATGCAAAAACTTTTTTTAATAGTATTAATTATAAAAGATAAGTGGGGTTTGCAAGGCGGAAACCCGGGTGTCGGTGAATAGTTCTATAGTAATGTAACATAAAGCTCTTTTAAAATGGGCACTTTTTTAAAAAAATTATTGCATTTTTTTGATTTTAATTCCGTAAAAAGCAGTTATTAAGTAGGTACCTGTAATATGTAATTGAGTAATAAATACAAATTTTAGTTGTGTTTTTAGTTTAATAAATATTGAGTTGTTGACGCTTGCTTTATTGTTTGTTTGTATCTATATTGCTATGATAACAATTTTTCCTCCGCGGGCGGAAAAGTAAAAAGTAAATCTCCTGCGGAGGAAAAATGAAGCTTCGCGGTAGCCTACACAGTCGAGTAATGACTAATTTACTGACGTTTAAAGATTTTTTTTTGTATATTTTAAAGCTTAATAGAGACTTTGACTCTATGGTTATCAAATAAAACGAAAAAACATTACACCAC
>JAHBCN010012008.1:0-27494 GCA_019359885.1 Listronotus oregonensis
ACATGGTAACATCTTCGAGATTTTTATGTCGGAGCATGTGTCTATTTAAATTTCCTTTTTCCAGTGTTTGATAAACACATTGATTACATTTAAACATAGTAACTTCTTCGCGCTTTTTATGTCGAAGGATATGAGTCTTCATACAACTTTTATAAAGGGTCTGATATTCACACTGATCGCATTTAAGCATATTAAGATCTACGGGATTTCTATGTAGAAGGATGTGACTCTTTAAATTTCTGTTATTTCGTGTTTGATATTCACATTGATCGCATTTAAGCATATTAAGATCTACGGGGTTTCTATGTCGAAAGATGTGACTCTTTAAATTTCTGTTATTCCGTGTTTGATATTCACACTGATCGCATTTAAGCATATTAAGATCTACGGGATTTCTATGTCGAAGGATGTGACTCTTTAAATTTCTGTTATTTCGTGTTTGATAATCACATTGATCGCATTTGAACATATTAACATTTTCGGGATTTCTATGTAGCACAACATGCTCCTTTAAATACCGTTTGTAACGAGTTTGATAATGACAGCTATTGCATTTAAACATATTAATATCTTCGGGATTTTTATGTAGGAGGACGTGCCCCTTTAAAGATCTTTTGTGCCGTGTTTGAAAATTACACTTATCGCATTTAAACATATTCACTTCTTTGGCATTTTGATGTCGCAAGTTATGCGTTTTTAAATAACTTTTGTTAGCTGTTTGAAAATCACAATGTTTGCATTTATACATATTAATATCTTCGGGATTTTTATGTCGGACTTCGTGCATTTTTAACTTTCCTTTTTCCAGCGATTGATAATCACACTGATGGCATTTATAAAAATTAACATCTTCCGGATTTTTATGTCGGAGTTCGTGTTTTTTTAAATTTCCTTTTTCCAGTGATCGATAATCACACTGATTGCATTTATAAAAATTAACATCTTCGGGATTTTTGTGTTGGAGAGCGTGCCTCTTTATGTTTGCTCTTTTCAGTGACTGATAATCACACTGACCGCACTTGAACATGGTAACATCTTCGGGATTTTTGTGTCGAAGTTCGTGATTTTTTAAACTATCTCTGTAAACCGTTTGAAAATTACACTGATTGCATTTAAGCACTTGACTAGGTTTTAGTTGATGCGTAAGTGACTTCCTTAGATTCCGTCTTTGCGATTTTTGATCATCACATTGATTTCCGTTGTTGTGTAAATGATCTTTATATTTTTCATTTCCAAAACAATTAACCAACATGCTGGAAAACAAAAAAGTTCAATTAGAAATACCCTTGGTAGTTACATTTAAGATTTAGCAAAAAGAATGTAAATTATTCAAAATCCATTTTAGTCCAAGAGTCCATTACACATATTTCATGAAGTGTTTGATTCAGGTAGAAATTTCACATAGTTCTTTTGACAGAAAAGAGGATTAAGTAATACAGGAAAAGTGTAGAAAAAATTTTGCCAAAAAAAGTGTTTGATTTAAAAGCAAACAAAGACCATCCAATAGTTAAGTTGGTTTAGAATTAAAGCTAAAAAAATCAATCACTTTGGAGGCGGTTAATTTTAAACCAAAGCACCCCAAAGTTGTACAAAAAAAATGTTTGATTCAAAAGCCCTTTTACATTTAACACTTTTTAAAATAGAAAAACCAAAATCTTCTTTACGTTTGGTTAGTAAAAAAAACACCATTGTATCTAAATTTAGACCACTCAAGTGCAATTCAAGTTTGGTCGCAATTGTGATCGCCGAAGAAAATGATCTTTCAGCTTTTATACTTGTTGATGGAATTGTAAGTAGATAAATGTAACACTGTTGCAAATATAAACCTTCTTGCTCATAAAGTGACATTCGAAACATATACATGGTGTTTTATTTAAAATATTCAAATTCACGCTACTCCCGGGAAAACTGTGATATGCAGATGTTATTATATCCAAAATCGGCATTTGTTGACTCAATATATCATCCTAAAATTTAAAAGCAATACATTTTTAATAACAAAGATGAAACGCGCAATAGTTTTTTGCTTCTTTCGTATTTTGTGAAAACACCCGAGTAACATAATTGGGCTGATATTAGGAGGAATAGTCGCAAACTTAAAAAGACGACGTTTACTTCATCCTTAAGGCGCATCGGATACTCTGCAGGGCCCTGTCAATGTCATATTTGTCTCCAGCGACCTCGAAAACCCTCCGAATAACAAATTCGGGCTCATTTTCATCATTATTTACCTTGTTATAAATTTTTTATCATTGCACATTTTAAAATGCATTTTTCTAATGCACAAATGCAGTTTTTATTCGCCATTAATTACGTTGATATAAATCCATCTTACTGCACAAAAAATCCATAGTAAGACCTCTTTTTGTGCCACGTTTCCTCGACTAAATCCCGCACCCAGCAGGTTAGAGAGATCATGTATTGAAATCGTATCCATTTTTGTAAGGTAAGATGGGCATCTGTTTACTCATACGTGTATATACGTATAGTCTGTCTCAAAGTATACCGTGTAAGCTCTTGCCTTCATTTATGGATTATACCTGCCGACAACAATAAAACTGCGGATCGGTAGGTATTAAAGAACAGAACATTAGGGACGGACTTTAATAATATAAATATTTATAATTTATTGTTTATTTAGGTAAGTATAATCTTAAAATTACATTAAGAAATTAAATATATGCAAAGTTTTAATAAATTTATAACTGCATTATCTATACATAATTACATTTTTAATCTAAATATCTAAATCTAATTCTGTTTCACTATCAGAGTCATCATTGAGAATAATTACAATAGGATTTATGTTGTTTTGGATAGAAATGTAAGAGTCCTCAATTTTTAGAATGTGCTGTAGTGAATTTTTCCAGCTCTCAACTGGTATGTCAGTAATTACATTTTTATCAAATTTATAACACTGGGACTTAAAGTAGGTGTAACATTTTCTGCTCTGATCTTTGATTTTACTTGGTTCCACAAATGCTCTATGGGGTTAAACATACAGTGATACTGAGGAAGCCGTAAGACACTATATGTCCAGCCTGTTCAGCCAAATTATCACATACAAATTGTTTTTTAATTGCATATGAATTTGGGACTTTCAAAAGATGCGTTTTTTTGTAACTGAATTCAAAATAAATATCATTTGCCAACAAATATTCCTGGATTTCAGTTTTTGAACTTGATGAAGCTGGTGCTTTGTGTAGCAGACGGCTGTGGTAGCTTGTGTTATCCATGATAATAACACTGTTGTTTGGAATATTTTTAAAAGATAATTTTGAAACCAGTTTTGAGAAAGTTCTGCACTTGTATCCTCATGATAATCCAAGCTAGAATCCTTAATATTCTTTGCAGACAACAGCAAGCAGTTTGGGACAAATCCGTCTTCTGAACCAGCGTGTATTATGGTAATGCGTTTCCTTTTATTTAAAAGTGCTTTCGTCTGACAGTTTTGACTGGAATCAACCCATCCTTTGGATACTGTGTCGTTTGTATCGAACCATGTTTCATCAAGGTAAATATGGATCTGTTATCTAACCTATATCTTTTAATTTCTCGAAGGTAATTAAATTTCCAAGTGCGTAATCTGTGCGATTCCATTACTACTTGTCTTTTGTCTATTTTGCGGTATTTAAATCCCATTTTACAAACAACTCTATGGAGGGTGGCACGGCTAATATTTATGTTGGTTTCGTCTTCGTCTAGCTTCTTTTTCTGTTTATCCAAGGCAGGAGTAACTCCGCTTTCATAAAGACAATATATTTCCTTCTTATTAGGTCCTGATCACTATTGTTTATACGGTGAGATTGAAAATCACTACGTTTTTTTCTTTTGTTTAATTCTTCACTAATAATAATATCCCTTATCGATGATATTGGAGTTTTTGTAAGTAGACAAGTTTTTTTTAAAGCTTTTTGTTTAATTAGACCTCTACTGATTAAAGTTTCATACACATTTTTCACAACCTATTTTGCATCTAATGACAAATGATTTCGACGCGACATAGTTATATTCTCGTAAAACAACTTTTTCGAAACGCACAGTAAAAACGGTTATTCAACAGTGCCACTTAAATATTAGCCAAAATATTTATATGCCTAATGGTTAATACTCAAGAAATACCTGGCCCACCCCTGCCCTTATGAACAAATGGGTTTACCCAATAACAATAGGTAATAAAATCGTTAAAGTTTTATTGGGGTATGGTCCGTCAAAAGCCTTAGCGATATACTTTGAGACAGACTATACTGTAGGTTCTCATATATGGTGTCATTTTGCAGACATTTTTAATATAAATTCAAATATAAAAGAATTGAGTTTGCTCCGGGAGCAAAAGCATCACTATTTTTAACCGTTTGATAATTACGCTGACTGCAATTAAACATAAAGATTGTTTGTGTTTTAGATCATGGCACAGAACAAAAAAGATCAAATTATAGTAGTTGCATCTAAATTAATATCAACATTTTATTTATTTATTTACAAATATTACACTAGGGAATCATACATAACCAAGAAAAAAAACAATAAAAAGATGTACAAGTAATCTTAATCTAAGAAAAATGGTATTTTATTTAGAAAAAAAACTGCATAAAAAGATTTCCACCTTAAAATAGGATTTGTTGTCGAGTACCATTCTACCAATAAAAGCGGTAAGGCCGTAATTGGTTCGACGGGGCCGCTCGTAAAGGTACCAAAAATAGAATCGATTCCAATTCCAAGTAATATTTATTGGTATCCAATATACAATAATGTACAGGGTGGTGCGCTTTTAATGGATTTCCACAGTATTGGGAAACTTGCAAAAGATAAAGCAAATCGTATGGCAAGTACACAACTTCGATTTTTTAAACAACTCACTAATACTCGCTGACGACGATTATTGAGGTAGAACTTGCTCAACTTCTGGTATCTTACCATGATACCATCTAGGAGAGTTTCTTAATAAGTATTTGATAAAAACCAGTATTCAAACCTTTTGTCAGGTCGGTGTAAATGGCGTGTCCTTGATATCTGACTGCCAGCGATGATATTAAAAAGTTTAAATAAACTGCTAGGTATATCATTGTCGAAGGCATCTCGTAAAAACCATGCTGTTTAAAAATAATGCAGTTTTTGAAAGTCCAGAAAATGTAGTTAGTAAGCATCGACTCAAAACTTCAGGAATGGCCGAAAAAATTGGCATACCACAATAGTCAGTAATACAGCACCTGTCGCTGCTCTTGAAAACCAGTAAAAGGTTGAAGCATTTACACAGCGTTGGAAAATAGTCACTATAAAAAGAAAAATGATTAATTGAAATATGTCTTGAAAAGGTAATTCCAGAGATAACGAGCAATTATTTATCATAACTGTGGGAATGATGTAAGGTTCTGCTTTCTTGGATGGATCGAGTTGATTTAATTTTTTGGCAACCTTGCTCTCAAATATATACGACGACAAAGTGGTAGTAAACCGAACGGGCTGCACAGCAGACAGGTGAATGTCCATGGTGTTCAAATGGGATGCTTCAAAATGAGTAGCGAAAGCCTTGACGTCATCTTAAGAGTTCTAAAGTTCTTGATAGTTGATCTTCATTATAGCTGGAAGATTAGATACCTTTTTGAAATTATTATTAAATCATCAAAAATGCTGAATGTTCTGAGGAATCGCAGCACATGCTTTTTTAGGCAATCTTTCCTATGAGTTTGATAGTTACACTGATGGATCTTTGGGATTTTCATGTCGACGGATGTGCTTCTTTAAACTGTCTTTGTGACGTTTGAAAATCACAATGATTGCATTTAAACATGGTAACATCTTCGAGACTTTTATGTCGGAGCCTGTGTCTATTTAAATTTCCTTTTTCTAGTGTTTAATAAACACACTGATTACATTTAAACATAGTAACTTCTTCGCGCTTTTTATGTCGAAGGATGTGACTCTTCATACAACTTTTATAAAGGGTCTGATATTCACACTGATCGCATTTAACCATATTAACATCTTTGGGATTTCTATGTCAAAGAATGTGACTTTTTAAATTTCTGTTAATCCGTATTTGATATTCACATTGATCGCATTTGAACATATTAACATTTTCGGGATTTCTATGTAGCACAACATGCTCCTTTAAATAGCGTTTGTAACGAGTTTGATAATGACAGCTATTGCATTTGAACATATTAACATGTTCGGGATTTTTATGTAGCAGGACGTCCCCTTTAAGATCTTTTGTGCCGTGTTTGAAAATTACACTTATCGCATTTAACATATTTACTTCTTCGGGATTTTGATGTCCCAAGTAATGCGTTTTTAATAACTTTTGTTAAATATTTGAAAATCACCATGATTGCATTTATACATATTAACATCTTCGGGATTTTATGTCGGAGCATGAGATTCCTTAAATTTCGTTTATGTACTGTATGATAATTACAATTATCTCATTTTAAGATATTAACATCTGCTGGATTTTTTTTATGTATGTATGTTTCTTTAAATTTTCTTTATTTTATTTACCCATATTAACTTCATCGGGATTTTTATGTCGGAGTTTGTGCCTTATTAAATTACTTTTTCTCAGTGCCTGATAATCACACTGATTGCATTTATAATAATTAATATCTTCAGGTTTTTTATGCAGGAGGGCGTGCCTATTCATGGGACTTTTGTAAAAGTTTGATAATCACAGTAACTGCATTTAAACATACTTACTTCTTCGGGATTTTGATGTCGTAAGTTATGCGTTTTTAAATAACTTTTATTAAATGTTTGAAAATCACAATGAGTGCACTTATACATATTAACATCTTCGGGATTTTTATGTAGCAGAGCGTGCCTGTTTAAATTTGCCTTTTCCAGCGATTGATAATCACACTGATTACATTTATAAAAATTAATATCTTTGGGATTTTTGTGTCGGAGAGCGTGCCTCTTTAAACCCCCTTTTTTCAGTGACTGATAATCACACTGATCGCACTTAAACATGTTAACATCTTCGGGATTTTTGTGTAAAAGTTCGTGCTTTTTTAAATTATCTTTGTAAACAGTTTGAAAATCACATTGATTGCATTTATAAAAATTAACGTCTTCGGTATTTTTATGTAGAAGGGCGTGCCTCTTTAAATTTCCCTTTTCCAGCGATTGATAGTCACACTGATTGCATTTATAAAAATAAACATCTTCGGGTTTTTGTGTCGGAGAGCGTGCTTTTTTAAATCTCCTTTTTTCAGTGACTGATAATCACATTGATCGCACTTAAACATGTTAACATTTTCGGGACTTTTGTGTAGAAGTTCGTGCCTTTTTAAATTATCTTTGTACACGGTTTGAAAATTACACAAATTGCATTTAAACACTTTATTAGGCTTTATTTCATGAGTAAGTGGCTTTTTTACATTCATTCTTCGCATTGTTTGATCAGAACATTGATTTCTGTTTTTGTGTAAATAATCTTCGCATTGTTCCTTGCCAAAACAATTAACCAACATGCTAGAAAACAAAAAAAGTTTAATTAGAGAAACCCCATATAAACTGCTCAACAAAAAGATGGTACCATTTAATTTTTAGACCCATTTTTAAACTGCTGTAACTTTTTTAAAAATCAACTTTTTTGAAAATCTAAAACGAAGTTTAAAACCGCGTTTCTTCTTCTTTAAGCTGTATTGCATTTAGTTTTAGTAAGATGAATATTATCATGATGTACAGGGTGATCAATAGACTGCTGCTGCAAAAAAAAAAAAAAAATTCGAGTGTGTCCCATTTTAGTGGTAATTTTTTTCGGTCGTTATAATATGGGGTGTTACCAAGGTCATATCAATATCTCTAGACGTTTATGCCAGTTTTTGAATTAAGGACTTTGTCTTGCGATACACTTCTAAACGCACCGACATGCTTTCGTAAACTTGTGATGACGTAGCGATACGACGCATCCAATAAGAGCTGGGGCCCTTTGGTCGATGCGAAAGGGTGGGGCATTCGCGGAAAGGGTAGGAGCGTCGAGAGAACTCAAACTGAGCGAGTAAACATTTTACAAGTAGTAAGACATCTGGCTTCGTCAGATAAGCAGTGTCTGAAATTTCTCAGTTTCTTAGGAGTAAGACATTGGGCTCTGTCAGTGAACCATTGTCTGAAAATTTTTCTTCGTTTTCTTACGTTAGTACAGTTATGAGCGGTTGAAATCGAATCAGTGGCTGGAAGCTTTTTCTTTATTCTTTACGACAACGTAAAAATTATCTAGCATTTAGGGCAATCACCGAAATGTTCTATTAAGTAGTTTATAGAAAAATAGTAAGTGATTTCTATAGCTTGTACGAAAGTGTACATTTCTCTTAGCTAGTAGAGCTACATTTAATGTTTCTCGGTGTCAATTTTAGATTGACACATTTTACGCAAAATTTAAAGGCAAATTGTAATTAAAGTGAAATAAAGAACTGACCAGGGCAGGCGTTAGGCTGGAGTACTGTTTATAGTAGTGATTTAGTGAATGGTATTCTAGGAGATTAGTTAAATAAAAAGGTAATATCTAAACTTATAATAAGATAGTTGGTCAATAATTTATATTAAGCGTCACAGGAGTGACGAGTGATACGGGGACTCCTGAAAAACTGTAAATAATTTCTAAATTTGACTTTAAACTTTCTAACTTCTATAGTGATAAAAAACTATTTCTAATTGTGTCGTAACGCAGATAGATTTACGGCGTATAGACTTCGGAAGTGAAATTTAAATAAATATCTTTGCTAAATTTAAGTGAATTTTTCTCCGATTTTTTTGAGTAAATTTTGTAACTTTTTTCTCACATTTTTTTGAAAAATAAAGTCTTTGATAATTTTGTAATCATATGATATTGTCAGTAGCAAAAAATTCGTTTTGCATTTACACCCTAGAGAGGTTAATTTGGCATATTTAAATATTCTAATCAAGAGTTATATTGTAAAATAATTTTAGGTACTTGATGGTATAATAAATGTCTTTAAGTAAGCAGGCGGTTCCTCATATTTTAAAATTGCTTTATTGTTCCAAGCATAATACAATTTTTTGTCAAAACGTCTTAAAACTAAAAAATTAACATTATCAAATATGATATAGCACCTTGATTAACAAAAAAAAACACACAACCAAACTTATATAGAATCAGTCTTTATTTTTGACTTAACTTTTTGTAAGCAAAAAATTGCGTATTCAACGTTAAGATAAGGCTTTTTGTTGTAAACAAGCCTGATAAAAAGGGAGACTTATTGCTCTTATTGAACAAGGAATGCTCCAAAGAGATGTAGCAGAGATAGTAGGCGTTACCCATCAGGGTGTTGTATCGAAAACAGATGCAAAGGTTGACTCAAAAAAGATGCAAGACTTGGAGACTAAGAACCCCCTTTAAAGACTTTGCAAACAATTTGGCCCTAGACAAAGTCGTCCAAAGGGGTCCAACCAACAACCCCGGGGACCGATTTGTTCCAAATTGCTAAAAAAATCCCACTGTTTGCTATTATGCTGCAAAAACTCTTGAAGTGTGTTCAACATTTAGTGCAATCATAAAAGATTCGGCGAGGTTAGTACATAGAAGAGTTATGCGTCTCTTCACGGTTATCTTAGGTCAAAATAAAATTCGTTCTGTATTTGGTGCTTTAACGCCGAAAGACAGTTGAAATTGACAAATGTGCTAAGACCAATTGGCTAAATCAGGACCACATATTGGTTTAGAGCTCGGAACCCAAACCCAAAGACTTAAAGGCGACAGATCTGTCCAAGATATAAAGGAGAAACTGTACTGTTCTAAGGTATTATGCTGGGATCAAAACTCCATAGGCTTTGGAGAGCTGCAATTGGGGATAATTTTATCTTTATGCACGATAATGCACTTCCCCACACCGGCAGAGTGGCTAGAAAATGCCTGGAAACGAAAGGTGTTAGAGTTTGAGACTGGCCTGCATGTTCACCAGACCTAAATCCTATCCAACACTTGTGGAACCAGCTCAAAAAAAGGTTCGAGCACGTCGAAACAATTTAGGAAATGTCCCACAGCTTACTGATGCAGCGTTAGTAGAATGAGAAAACAGAGACAAACAGAATGAGAAGACAGTTTTAACAATTTAATAAGAAGCATGCAAATGAGAATTAAAACTTGCATAAGGAATAGAGGTAGCAACACGGATTAATAAAATAACCAATTTTCTCGTTTCGTTTCTGAAACCAACAAAAATACCGTTGTGCTTATTCTGTAAACTTATTAATTTTTATTATTGATATATGGGCTTTTTGCATTAAAAGTCATTGTTAAGGAAAGCGTTTTATTTATAAAAAAATATGTTAAGACACCTAAAAATAATAAAAAATAATAGATGAATCCATATAAGTTTGGTTGTGTGTATATAAAACTTTTTCTTTGTTACCTTTTCTTCACATGCCTTCACATATTAAAATTTAATGAAAAATCAATATTTACAATGCTTGCAAATATATAAAATCGAACAATACACAATAAGAGGGAAATTAAAGACAAAAAAGCCAAGTCACAAATTATAATATCCTAAATATACAGGGTGATTTATGAGGAAATGTCAATACTTCAGGTACGTGGTCAGGGTCCAAAAAATAAACATAAGTTTACGTTTCCAAGATACAGGGTGCTTAGAAGTAAATGGTGGAATTTTTAAAAATTATAAATCTACCTTATGTTTTGTCGAACATAATTTAAGAACAATAATTTTTTTTGAAAATTAAAATACATATTGTTTAATTATACATTTTGTTTTAATTTTGCTATAATAAAATCAGATGCGTCGTAATTTTTTTAAATCCAAATATCTCGAAAACGGTTGCTCATATCAACTTTTAACAAGTATACCTTTTAAACGTAAAAATGACAAAACAATTATTTTATTTACTTAAAAATGTAATACAGGGCAGTACCAAAAAGTAGTGATTGTTCAAAATAGTAAAAAGACGTGTAGGTGGCTCCACCTACAAGTAGGAGCCGTAATAAGATTAGATTCGAATCCGTCATACCAAAAAACCCCCAGATACCAATTTTTACTCCAATATTTACATTATCATAGGTTTTATTTAAAGCATAGAAAAATTAAATAAAAATTTTAACACCCCTGTATTTCGAAAACGAACACCTTGCGGACGCATATTTGTATAGACTTTTATGTTTATTTTTAGGCTCTGACTACGTACCTGAAGTATTGACATTTCCTCATGAATCACCCTGTATATAAACACTATACAAATTACCTATTCAAAAAAGGTAACAATCCTCACAAATATCTATTATCCAAAAGTTCCAACAGGCAATAGTTGGCTTTTAAAACAAGAAGAGCCTTCACCTTTTTCCTAAGTCATTTTTTGCAAGCCAGTTCCCAAACACGTGTTGAAAGATGGTTAAATTATTTTTTGCTGTTGTAAAAATTCGACTGTTTCACCAAAAACAAATATATGGATAAACGAATTCCGCAGCAATTTTATTTTTAATTTTTTCAGACATGTTTAAATACTTCTTTCATGAAAAACCACGAGCCTTAAAATACTCACCGACGGCTCTGATTACACAGGCCCACACCAAAAAAGGTTGTGTACTGGGTATCGGACTATAGTTGAATTTTTTCGGATATGCAGTTCCGACATTTTTTTGCATCCTTAACTGATATACTTTTGCAGATAGAAACGAGCAAAGCCAGCTCATTATTCTAAATTTATTGGCTTTTTTGAGCTAGAGAAGCAACAAGAAGCTGCAGGAATTGCCTTGAATTTTCAAAATGTGGTGAAAAGGATAGCTGCCGCAACAAAAGTGAGTGCAAGAGCAATAGTTAATTTAAGAAAATATGGACTAAAATCGGACAAAAGTTTTAAAGAAGTATCATGTTATCTGACCTTGACGATCTTTGAGTTATATGATGCAATATTTTATATAAAATCTGTTTATTTATTTAAATTTAGTTTAATCACTTTGCCACATAATAGGTTCCTATTGTTACCATTGGTTTATATTGCATTGTATTGCAATCAACATCTTTTGGAGTGTCCTTTTGCCCAACACGGATTAATAAAATAACCAATTTTCTCCTTTCGTTTCTGAAACCAACAAAAATACCGTTGTGCTTATTCTGTAAACTTATTAATTTGTATTATTGATACATGTTTTTTTTGCATTAAAAGTCATTGGTAAGGACAGCGTTTTATTTATTAAAAAAATGTTTATACATCTTAAAGCTTTTGTCCCATTTTAGTCCATTTTTTTTTAAATTAAATATCGCTCCTTTACTTACTTTCGTTGGAGCAGCTGTCCTTTCCATCAAATTTTGAAGGTTCAAGGCAACTCCTGCAGCTTCTTGTTGTTTCTCTAGCTCAAAAAATGTCAATAAACTAAGAATGATGAGCTGTTAGCATTTTAAAGTATATAAGAAAGCATTTTTTTGTACACTTTTTTATAAATAAATCAGATTTTATATTGTTAAAAAACTTTTAGTTTTTCTTAAAAGTATGGAAAATAGAGCCTTTACAGTTTATTAAAAAATCCAAATTATAAAGAAATATATTTGTAAAAAAATATAAATGAAACATTTATAAAAGCATTTGTCAGATTTTTCTCCAACGGGTTCGGAGCGAAAAGTTCTTACGGTGTGAACAAATGCGCAAATTAACGCTTCTGTCATCCATCACCATATCATGGATTTGATTAATGATTTCTGGAGTCGTGACCTCCACAGGCCGTCCAGAACTTTCAGCGTCACTTGTGCTCATATGGCCAGTCCGAAAATTTTGAAACCACTTGTAAACTGTTCTAATCGAAGGTGCAGAGTCACCATAATGTTTATCAATCTTCTCTTTAGTCTCCTGAGGCGTTTTACCTTTCATAAAGTAATGTTTAATCACCACACGAAATTCTTTTTCGTCCATTTCTTGAAAATCACTCGACTTCCTTGATTTGAACACAAAGAAATAGACCAATATGGCTAACACTTGGTGTGCGTTCATTCAACAGATACTACTAACTAAACATGACCTCGATACGCGCCGGTGGTGCTCTCGGACTTTGCACGTACTTTTCAAACCATCCTCGTATAAAAGATACAAAAAATTTCATTGAACAAAAAGGAGAGCTTTTTAAATTGTCTATAATTATATATTTGAATCCCAAATCACTCAAAATTTGCAGAAAAAATTCTAAATTAAAAAAATAATAATTTTCAATTTTTTTTCCAGAGGTATACCTTGAAAAAACCTGTTTTTTTATCTTGGGACAGTCCACGAAGGCTAAGGCCTAAGTACAACGTACCGTGGATGTCTTAAGTGTGGTAAGAGGAAGTTTGTTCGCACGGGACTTAAATATTTGGAGTATGGGAGAAGGAAAAACTTCTGCGGGCAGCAGGTTCCATACTCTTGACACTCTAGGCATGAAGGAACGAACAAAGTGAAAAGTTCAGGGCCTTTCAAGTTGGACTGTAAAAGGATGCATAAAAGTGGCACTACGTGATGGGTCTGTTGGAAGCTGCTAAAGGAGGAATTATACTAGCCAACTCTTCGGAGCAGAAGCCGTGAAAATACCTGGCAGCTGTTCTTTCCATCAAATTTTGAAGGTTCAAGGCAAATCCTGCAGCTCCTTGTTGTTTCTCTAGCTCAAAAAACGCCAATAAACTTAGAATGATGAGCTGTTAGCATTTTAAAGTATATAAGAAAGCATTTTTTTGTACACTTTTTTATAAATAAATCAGATTTTACATTGTTAAAAAACTTTTAGTTTTTCTTAAAAGTATGGAAAATAGAGGCTTTACAGTTTATAAAAAAATCCAAATTATAAAGAAATATATTTGTAAAAAAATATAAATGAAACATTTATAAAAGCATTTTTCAGATTCTTCTCCAACGGGTTCGGACAATACCTCCTATACAAGAAAAGGCCTCGGTGCTTTGCGCGTGACGTCATCACATCTAGGCCTAAAATATTTAGCAGGAATAGGAATTATTATGTTCAAGTTTGTTATATTATGTAAATTTTTATAATGTTATTAGGGTTTTTTTTAAACGGGGCGCCAGAACGTGAACTGAACCTTAGCCGCACCCCATTCGATTTTTTTTTCGGGAAAACGAAATTTCAAACAAAACCCGATATTCCTATACACGTAATATCGCAGATTTTAGGTCATTATCGGTATAGTGTCACGAATGGGGTTTACTGTCTTTAAATTTAGGTTTACTGTCATAATTGGGGTTTACTGTCATAATTGGGGTTTACTGTCATAATTGGGGTTTACTGTCATAGTTGGAGTTTAATCATACTTCTTATCTAGGTTTCTCTTTTAAAATAAGAAAGAGGGCTACGAGACTATTTACTAAAGGTTTGTAGTTTTCTTTTCCTAGTTTTACCAGTTGATTATGATTATTTTTAGAGCAATAATTTTTAAGAAATGTGTTAGAAATGTCTGAGAAAAATTTTTGTATTATCAAATTTTATAGCTCTTTGCATTTCTCAAAAGGATTAAAAGTTCATGTTTACATAGATACTTTAAGAGCAATTGAAAGAGAAACGACTTTTTATTGTAAATATCCAAAAAAGTGTCTTCAAATTCATCAATTAGTTTTTAAATATAATGTAAGATACCAACACCATATTTACTACTTTTTCACGAGGATATAAAAGACGCCCCCGACTTAAATTGTATAAATTGTAAGAATCTTCTACAATGCAAGGTTCATTTAATGTTAGATTATCCTTGCAAAACTCACAGTTAATTTTTTTTTAAAAAAATGTAGCAGCAGTATCCACCCAAATAAGTTATAACTGGCATATCAGATCTGACAGCTTCAGAGTCCGAGTCTTGAATAACAAGTTTGGATAACAAACTATCAATCTGGTCAGCATAACTTAAAGAGGTATCTCGGGTTCGTTTAGGGTGTCATAATCTGATTGAAAGAATTCATTTATATTAATATTTCCATAATGTCTAGATTTTAGTGACAGTACAGATTGAATTCTGAGCCTTTTTCCCGACTCATATACTTGGCGAACTGAGATATGGTAATTCCGCCGGGTAATTGCCTGTACTTTCCAAAACGCCGTTCCAATGGATCTGTTTGAAATTTGCCTAGTAATACATAATTCATATCTAATTCTGTTAAACAATATTTAGTAACTTCAAGAAGTCCAGTGATGGTGTGACTTAATGCAGTGTGTGTCTGCCGAGTTGGGGTTTTTTGGAAAATTAGATGTTTTCCAATATCCCAATTTTGCATTTGATTTAAGAAATAAAATTTAGGATCCTTATTGGGCTCAGCTAGTATTGATTTGGTGAAAGGTTCCCGGTACTTATCTAATAAATGTTTTCCCTTAAGGGGAGTTTTAACGTTAACGATTTTCCACCATGTCCATATAATGCCAATAAAGTCTGCTGTGTCTTGTGAATAAGATAAATTATTAAAAGGGCCTTTAGAGCCTCGATAATAAAAGGATTAAATATTTTAAGGGATAATTTGACATTTTGTCTTTCTATAGATGATGGATATAAAGCCTTTAAGCTAATGAATAGCCATGCTTTAGTAATTTGTCTCTTTCCAATTCATCGGTTTCTTGACAGTAGAAAAGGCGGCACATTTTTTTACCTGTCTCAAAATCAGGATATGAAAGAGTTTGATCGGGTTTCGAATTAAGCCAGTTATTAAAAATACATTTTAATAAATGTACCGTGTCAAAAAGGTAAAATAGTGGTCTTTCTGGGTCTATAGGATGTGGAAAAAAATATGTTAAAATTCATTTAAGTCTGAAAACTTACTCATTGCTTTTACTATTTATTGCATTATTGTCACTAATTATACAAAATACTAGGTATCCAATTTCTTCTAAATTTTCTATTATAGTTTTAATAAACTGATATAACATTTGAAAAAAAGGGAATTTGGGAAAATCGTAGGAACAGAATTATCTCTCAATCGAGGCTTCTTTAAATTTACTGTGATAATATTACCTGTTTTTGGATCCTGCTCTGAAATAATCCAAATAATACTACCTGTAGTAAAATGTAATTCACACACTTTAGTGTTTTTATTTGGGACTAAATCGTCTCGCGGAATTGATTGCAACCATTTTTTTTTTAGCTCGCTGTCGTTGGGAAAACATGAACTTTTGGCCCATTAGTGTAATTACCACGGCAACCCGCAGCACAGCACTTATACGGCATATTCAAAAAAAAAACTCAACTTTTAAACCCGCAAATAGGTAAACAGAAAACTGATTTAATCTTAAAAATAAACTAGATAAGACAAAAGCAAAAGTTACACTCACGTTAAACTAAAGTTAGGTTATTTTCAACGTTGTGCTTTTTGAGGAATTATACTAGCAACTCTTCGGAGCAGAAGCCGAAAATACCTGGCAGCTGTTCTTTCCATCAAATTTTGAAGGTTAAGGCAATCCTGCAGCTCTGTTGTTTCTCTAGCTCAAAAACGCCAATAAACTTAGAATGATGAGCTGTTAGCATTTTAAAGTATATAGAGATTTTGTACACTTTTTATAAATAAATCAGATTTACATTGTTAAAAACTTTTAGTTTTTCTTAAAAGTATGAAAATAGAGCCTTTACAGTTTATAAAAAAATCAAATTATAGGAAAATATATTTGTAAAAAATATAAATGAAACATTTATAAAAGCATTTTTCAGATTCTTCTCCAACGGGTTCGGAGCGAGAAGTTCTTACGGTGTGAACAAATGCGCAAAATTGGGGGTCAAACAGCAATAATCGGGGAAAGGGGAAATTTCAGATATTAACGATTTTTTTTTAATTTAAAACGTCAATGCCTTAAAAAATATAAAAGATACATGAAACATTATATGTCATAAACTATGTATTTTTACAAGACATTTAATTTAGGTTATATAATCTTTCTGTCTAAATGCAATATTTTTCGAGTTATAATCAAAAAACCGAATTCACATATTACATCCATAGCCTCAGCACCTTCAAAAAAGCTTGGATTCATTTTTCGAGCCAGAAAGTATTTCTCTCCTTCTAATCTGTATACTCGTATGTATCCCAGATCAGACCCTCTTTAGAATATTGTTCTGACGTCTGGGAAACGACGTCTCCTACACCACTTAGCATTCTTGACTTCATTCAAAAAAGAGCTGTACGTCTTATTGATGATCCCACACTTAACAGAAGCTTCCTTCTCTTGTCCACCGACGAGCTGTAGGGGATTTGTCCCTCTTTTATAGGTATTTTCACGGCTTCTGCTCAGAAGAGTTGGCTAGTATAATTCCTCCTTTAGCAGCTTCCAACAGACCCATCACGTAGTGCCACTTTTATGCATCCTTTTACAGTCCAACTTGAAAGGCCCTGAACTTTTCACTTTGTTCGTTCCTTCATCTCTAGAGGGTCAAGAGTATGGAACCTGCTGCCCGCAGAAGTTTTTCCTTCTCCCATACTCCAAATATTTAAGTCCCGAGCGAACAAACTTCCTCTTACCACACTTAAGACACCATGGTACGTTAGTACTTAGGCCTTAGCCTTCGTGGACTGTCCCAAGATAAAAAAAAACAGGGTTTTTCAAGGTATACCTCTGGAAAAAAAATTGAAAATTATTTTTTTTTTATTTTAGGATTTTTTCTGCACATTTTGAGTGATTTGGGATTCAAATATATAATTATAGACAATTTAAAAAGCTCTCCTTTTTGTTCAATGAAATTTTTTGTATCTCTTATACGAGGATGGTTTGAAAAGTACGTGCAAAGTCCGAGAGCACCACCGGCGCGTATCGAGGTCATGTTTAGTTAGTAGTATCTGTTGAATGAACGCACACCAAGTGTCAGCCATATTGGTCTATTTCTTTGTGTTCAAATCAAGGAAGTCGATTGATTTTCAAGAAATGGACGAAAAAGAATTTCGTGTGGTGATTAAACATTATGAAAGGTAAAACGCCTCAGGAGACTAAAGAGAAGATTGATAAACATTATGGTGACTCTGCACCTTCGATTAGAACAGTTTACAAGTGGTTTCAAAATTTTTGGACTGGCCATATGAGCACAAGTGACGCTGAAAGTTCTGGACGGCCTGTGGAGGTCACGACTCCAGAAATCATTGATCAAATCCATGATATGGTGATGATCCGCAAGATGGGTGCCACGAATGCTCACGCTTGACCAAAAACGGAATCGTGTGAAGTGTTGCAAGGATGGTTTGCAGCTGTTCCAGAAGAATCCGGAGGACTTAATGGGTAATTTCGTCACTGTGGATGAAACATGGATTCATTACTATACTCCTGAGACCAAACAACAATCTAAGGAATGGGTTACCAACGGAGAATCTGCACCAAAATAAGCGAAGACGGTTCCTTCGGCCGGAAAGGTTATGGCGACTGTCTTTTGGGATTCGCAGGGGATAATTCTCATCGACTATCAGGAAAAGGGTAAAACTATTACAGGTGCATATTATTCATCAATAATGGACCGTTTGTCCAAAAGAAAGTCCTTTTTCATCACGACAACGCACCAGCACACACCTCAGCAGTTGTGGTCGCAAAATTAATGGAAATAGGATTTCAACTTGTTTCTATTCTCCAGACTTGGCTCCCTCGGACTACTATTTGTTCCCCAATTTAAAGAAATGACTGGCGGGACAAAGATTCTATTGAAACGAGGAAGTGGTTGCAGACACTGATCGATATATATTTAGCAGACTTGGACAAATCCTATTATTTGGAAGGGATCAACAAACTGGAACATCGTTGGACGAAGTGTATAAGCCTAAAAGGATACTATGTAGAAAAATAAAAAAGCTTTACTCCAAACGAGTAAGTAGTTTTTATTTTCGCACGGACTTTTCAAACCCACCTCGTAGTTTGTGTAGTCGTAGTCCAAACAATCCGTGGTAGCAGGTTTCTGCCGGTAAATAAACCGTGTTGCTTTTTTGGGGTTTTCTCCGTTTTTTTTTGCTGTTTGACCTCCAATTTGGACTTCAGATTCGTGTTCAGCGGAAAAAAAATACGCCAAAAAATCTTAGTCCGACACCCAGCACACACATTTTTTTGGGGTCCTGTGTTATTTTTCCGAAAAAAAAAGCTTATTTCTGATTTATTGAACATATTTCACGTAAGAGACTTACACCGTATGTTAACATCTTTGAAATTTTTACGTCGTAGGAGAGATATATCTACAAACTTTATTTTTTCAGTACTTGATAATCACAATGATCGCATTTAAAAACATAAACATCTTCGGGACTTTTATAATTTATGTCGGGGGCCGTACGTCTTTAAATATGTTAAGTTACAAGTTTGATATGACTTTTATGTTGGAGGACGTGTTTTGTTATATCTGCGTATTCCAATGCTTGATAATTACAATCACCGCATTTAAACATATTGACATCTTCAGGAATTTTATGATGGAGGACGTGTGTCTCTAAATTTTCTTTTTGTCGTGTTTGATAATCACAATGATCGCATTTAAACACATTGAAATCTTTAGGCTTTTCATGTCGACGAATGTGCTTTATTAAACTGTCTTTTAGACGTGTTCGAAAATGACAATGATTACATTTAAACATGGTAACATTATGTCGAAGGATGTGACTCTTCATACAACTTTTATAAAAAGTCTGATATTCACACTGATCGCATTTAAGCATATTAACATCTTCAGGATTTCTATGTCGAAGGTTGTGACTCTTTAAATTTCTGTTATTCCGTGTTTGATAATCACAATGATCACATTTAAGCACATTAAAATTTTCAGGATTTCTATGTCGAAGGTTGTGTCTCTTAAAATTTCTGTTATCCCGTGTTTGATAATTACAATGATCGCATTTAAATATAGAAACATCTGTAGGATTTTTATGTCGTAGGACGTGTATCTTTAAAGTTTCTTTTGCCGTGTTCGATAATCGCAATGATCGCATTTCAACATATTGAAATCTTTATGATTTTTATGTCGGAGGATGTGCTTCTTTAAACTGTCTTTTCGACGAGTTTGAAAATAACAATGATTGCATTTAAACATAGTAATATCTTCGGGATTTTTATGTCGGATGATGTGTCTATTTAAATGTGCTTTATCTAGTGTTTGATAAACACACTGATTACATTTAAACATAGTAACTTCTTCGCGCTTTTTATGTCGAAGGATGTGACTCTTCAGACAACTTTTATAAAGGGTCTGGTATTTACACTGATCGCATTTAAGCATATTAACATCTTCGGGATTTCTATGTCGAAGGTTGTGACTATTTAAATTTTTGTTATCCCATGTTTGATAATCACAATGATCGCATTTAAACACTTTACCAGGTTTTATACGGTGAGTAAGTAGCGTTTTCAAATTTTGCTTTTGCTTGACTTGATCATCACATTGATTTTCGTTTTGGATTGGATGATTGTCATATTTTTCTTTGTCAAAGCAATTAACCAACATCCTAAAACCAAAAGTTTAAGTCGAGTAAAGAAAAACAGTAGCCGAAGGTATTATATACATATTTTCTGTGTTAGCAGATCACAGGGGTCAAAAGCGCCAAGCCAAGGAAGTTTGAAGGTTAATGGAAAGCCAATTCTGTAGAACAAAATTGTCCGTGCGTGCAGAGCAGCGGAAATGGGGAAAGTGGCCCTGTGGAGTTTGCGCAATGAATAGTAGGTCAGGTCCGTTCTTCCATAATTCTTTGTTACCATGAATAAAGTTGACATTATCAAATGTCAAATTCAAACTAACTATACTTTCACTGATTTTTTTTTAATTTTTTGTACAAGATTGTTGGTTAATAAACGAAATTATTATAGAATATTTAAAAATTATTGTGTAATATTGGATTTTATATCATCTGATTTAATATGGAAAGAATAGATGGCGCCACTTCACAGCCTTCTATTTAAATGGTCGATATTTTTGGGAGTTTTGTATTTTTTTCCAAAAATCTTGATAAAATAAATAAAAACACGATTTTTTAAAATAAATTTGAAACACTGTATGATAGTTTCGTGTACTTATCACCAATTTTGTGATAAAAGAAGGGGAAGATAGTGTAAATACGTTTAATTTAATTACCATACTTAAGGATCGATATCTGGAAAATAACACGTTTTCGAAAAAAACTTACTTTAGATTTGTAATCAGCGCTTCCGTATGCAAAAATCATCGAAATCGACGAGGGTCAAGAAAATTAAAAGCTTACCATAATTTACACTGGTTGTTTGTGTTTTAGAGTCATACAATATTTTATAGATTTATAACTTGTTTAAAAGTACAATAAAATAGTGTCATTTCATGCAGGTAATATAATCAACAAATTTAAGGAGAAGTATAAACATTTTAACATAAGCATTTTTTATTATTTTTTTTTAAATCTTAGGACAGTCCACCAAGGCTGAGGTTACCTAACGTTGCGTTTCATAAAAAGCACCTATTTTTAATATTATAAATACTTACCTAAAGTAAAAAATTCCGGGTATGTTACCCTGGGATTTGCAAGACAAAACCATACAACCTTTAGGCATTTTGTTACGATATTATAAGTAACAAACAATAAACACAAAATTATAGTCACAATTTACTAAACACTAACCACTAAAATAAGGTTTTTATCAATCCAAAAAACTTCTGCAACCATAAAATAAAATCACACAAAGCAAAACAATCGAAATTAATACGGCGCAACGAAACATTTAATTCGCTTGGAAGGGTTGATGAGACGACAACGGCACAGCGCAAGTATGGTTTCATAAACGCCGCACCGTCGCACACGAAAACGGGACTCCAGCTCTGATCAAAGTATTATATGTTGCCTACCTACACACTAATTTATCAGTGTGTATGTTGGCAGCACATGACAAAATTTCGTGTATCGCTACTGCGCAGAATCATAAGGGCCCCTTAATTTTATAGTGGGCCGGACATTTTTTGATCGAATAGGCCATAGTATTGGGCTTCCATATACCTTCAAACTTTCTTGGGCTAAGCACAGACAGATCGCTATATACCAGGACCAGGACCGAAGTGGTCCTATTCTCTGGAAACTTTCCAAGCGAGTAAACCCAACGAGAACATATTCAAACATGAATCGACCACAAAACTATAGAATATATTTACAAGATAGTTCTGAAATTGGCAAAATTTTGTTCAAGGAGCCTATTTTAGAGTTAAATATCTTAGTAATTATAAGTTGCTTACTATCTAAATTTAATAACTATCGTTATTAAATTTAGATTCATATAAGGATCTTGGAGTTTCAATATATTAAAGCATTCTCATCAAACCCTCTATTTAGAGTGTACAGGGTCTTTGATTATATTTACGTGGCTTCTGGAGCATTTATTTTTGAAGACAGAAAATATATATATATATATATATATATATATATATATTAATATATATATATATATATATATATATATATATATATATAAAATTTGTAGGTTTTTTCCATTTTGATATTATCAGGTAAAAAATATCGCAATAAAAAAAATGGAAAAATATAGTCAACTTCAACTTTTTTAAATGGAACACCCTGTATATTATGCGCTACAATAAAAGACCTTTTTTGTTCTGATTTCAAATATATATACATTGATGATATTTGGATGAACCATTTTTGAAATATTTAAGCTTAAAATATAAATAAATTTAAAAAAAATCATAGTAGTATCAAGAAAGCTATGAAAACAATAACATTGATTTAATAAATGTGACGTATTGATATTGTAAAAAGTTGAAATTTATCATTTTAACTATTAAAAGTAGATTGTATTGCTTTTTTGTCGATGGGCTATTTAAAAGAACAAAAAATCGCTATTATGCGTCTTTTTTATGGTAACAATAATGTGACGACAGTGCAAAGGGAATATTACTTATTATCCTTAACAACGGGTACCATCTATAGATACTATTAAATACATAGTAAGAAAGTTTATTGAACGAAAAAGATTTAAAATAAAAAAAGGACTGCACGAAATGAAAACAAAGTTTTGGACATCCTCGTTTTTTCAGTATAATTATTATACTTTTCTATTGGACTAGCAATAACTACCATTATTAATTTTAAAAAATCCTAAAATATCAAGTCGGATGCGGCATCTGAACTTAATAAAACAGATTATAAAATTTATTTAACCTTAAAATTTTACAGATTTTATCCTTTTAAATTTATGTCCGTTCAGAATCTTCCTGAACAAAACATGCAGGACAGACCTAAGTATGCATTGGAAATAGCTAGGTTTATGCAGCAGGACCCAAAGTTTTTAAATAAAATTCTATTCACCGACAAGTCTTCCTTAACTTTAGCACGAATGTTTAATTTACAAAAATAAACATTATTGGTCCAGAAAAAACCCTCACCAAATTCATCAATGTATATATTATTGCTATATGTACTTTTTTTTGGGCACCTTGTATATATATATATATATATATATATATATATATATATATATATATATATATATATATATATATATATATATATATATATATATATATATATATATATATACATAATATACAGGGTGTTTTATTTACAAAAGTTAAAGTTGCCTATATTTTTCCATTTTTTTATTGCGATATTTTTTTACTGATAATTTTAAAAGATAATGTGGAAAAAATCCTACAATTTTTGTAAAAAAAATTTTTTTTGTCTTTAAAAATTAAGGCCTTAGAAGCCACGTAAATATAATCAAAGACTCTGTACAATTTAGATAGTAGAGGAGCCGAAGAGAGATCGTTCTTCACCCTTCTGTTAACCGGATAAAACCCATTTTTTTGTTAATCTTACACATAAACAAACGCATTTTGACTATATTGCCTCAAAATATGGTCAAGACTATATTTAATTAAATTAACTTTAATCAACTTTTTTTTTAAACTTTGTCTACGTGATAACTAAATAAATTTTGTATAGATCGACATTTTGAACCGTACAAAACATGCCTAGCTGCAAACAGGTAAGTTTTTATAAGTGATTATTATAATGTGAGAATAAAGATAATTAAATATAAAACGCGTCGATATACTCCTGCCAAGAAAAAATGTTCAAGTGACCTATTGTCAAGCTTTGAAGTTTAGAATGTCACTAAAAATTAAATTTAAAAAAATGGATGAAAAGTGTTTTGCGTGTTACCAATATATTATACAATTTTACATAAGAAAATTGAAAAGAGACCAACATATGTTCATATGAAGTTTTCTTCTTAAAATGGACCCAAAAATTGCCTCCTTAAATATTGACGTACAATTACAAAATACCCTGTATAATGTAAAAAACATTACAAACATTGATATTTTATTTCTCGTAAACAGTTTATTTTATCGATGTCAATCAGGAATACCTTTTTTTAGTTTAAGGTTAAAGCTATCTAAAATAGCTATTTGTGTATTAAGAACGCAAAGTAATACATTGTCGCTCTGAGCGAGATTTGCTCGCTCAGGGCGGCTATCTCGCGAGAGCGACAATGTCACATTGCGCTCGAATTACACACAAGATTGTTTTCTACAACCGCAGATTTTATAAAATAATTGGTAAAAATTAATGATTATTGATATAACCTCAAATTTGACAGTTCACATTTTAAAACGTGCAAGCATGTTTTTTCAGTAGTAGATATTTACTGCAAAAGAAAACAATAAAAAAACTATTTAGTACCCTTTTAATTAGTTATTTACACATTATTGTATTACGTTATGATTTAAATTTCTGTGTAACAATATCTAAATGTTTTTGGAATTCTTCTAATACTTCTTCCTTTTTTAGGGGTGAAAAACCGGGCGAATTACTACTCGGTATTAAATGTCTGTGTTTGATAACATATATGTAATATTTTGAAATGATTTTATTAATTCTTTTTTTGGGAATATTGTAATATTTGGTCGAAATTTGTAGTAGACTCTTCTGAATGCTGTTGAACAAACCATTTTTCGAAAGATGTTGGTCGCAGTTCTCAATTAGCGCAGTTAAGTATATTAAACTGGAATGGCGTATTTGGACATGGCTCAATTCTTTACAATTACATATTTTATACTTTTTAAAACTGTCCATTATCAGATAATTATTACAATTAATTTATTAAACACCAATATAGCTTTTTAAAAAACTTTTTGATACGTCAAATAATCATTTGTTTATTTTTCTTGACAGCAGCGGCAAGCATGGCCTCCTATCATATCTAAACTCGCCTGTGTTATGTGAAAGCTATAAATATAACCAGTTTGAATCAGAAAAAATAGATTTCTACCACCTTTAGTAGTACCAAAATTAATAAAAAATAAAAGAAGGATATCGACAAACCAATTTTTAAACTGTTTTTCGTAACTAAAGTTGGTAGTAAAGTATTTTATTTAAAGCGATAATTTGGACATCAATGTAACTTATAGATAATGCGAATTGTTTACTAAATATACATTTCTACTATCTTTAGTATGATGAAAAGTTTAGAAAATTAGAGTTTGTAATCATAACAACTATTTTTTAATTACTTTCTATATCTAAAGTTTGTAATTTGCTTTATTTATCACTTGATTTGTCGTAATATACATAGTTATATGACGTAGAATATAAAATTCAATTATTTATAAAAAAGTACATTTCTATCGCTTTTAGTGGAAGAAAACTCCGTCAGAACGATGTAGGGACTTTCCGAATATAAACTTTTATTATTCTGTATAACTTAAGTTGGTAATTTGCATTTTACCACTATTAAACATTCAACGGAACATGCAAAGGTGTAGTAGTTAATAAAAACAGATTTAATAAAACCGTGGCTACTATACCAATTTATTTTATTGTAATAATTATTGTAATATGTATATACATTTAGATCTTTATATAATTATTACCTAAATCTATATAAGATCTAGTCATTTTTCTTATTATTTACAATATTAAAGGTAAAGGTGCAATTCTCACAATTTTTAATGACAATTTCAGATGAAGTTTCTACCGTTCAACGCCTACTGTGGTGTCAAATTTGACGTTTTTCTATTACGGTTTCCTTGATAACAAGTATTTTGTCGCTCGGCGAGCGACAAAGTAAAAAAACGCTTGCTCCTCGGAAAAGTGCAACTTTGTGTTTTGTTTTTGAAGCGCAAACATGGTACTTTTCGCGCGGTTGTAGAAAAATAATATTGTTAAGCCTTTATCATACAGGGTGTTAAAAAAATTTCTATTATTGTGTCAGAGCTAGTCCATCCCTCGCAAACTAAGTAAGCTAAATATGATTTTATAGGTTTATTTTAAGAGGACTTATCTAGTAACCATCGTCTTAAAAAAATATTAAATAACGCTCAGTATTTTAAAATTTACTTCAACAAAAACGATTTCCAGGGGCGTCCGTTATGTACCTGTATCTCCGTAGGGAAGGCTCGTAGGAAAAAAGTTTATGGGAACTTGTCATAATATTTTTAGGTTTTCTATTATATTCCGAGAGATTGATATTCTGGGACACCCTGTATAATAATAAGAATAAAATTATTCAAACATGAGCAACTAAAAAAAAGTTTTTTTTTGTATTTTAGCTATTAGAACAAAGCAAAATATTAAGTGTTACATATTGTTGCAATCGCAAGAAAAAAAGCAATTTTTTGAGATACTCAGATATAGGGTGTCCTATTTAAGAAAACGCCAATTTCGATAATATCTGAAAAATTAAAACATTTATATATTTTTCATGTACGCCACTGGATTCTAAGCAAAAAGTCATAAAACTTTTGTATATAAAGTTTTTATTTATCTCCATAAATAACCGAGTTATGGGAGATAATAAAAACCGGCAGATTTCAAGAATCACCCCCCATCTTTTAATGCAATCTAGTTAGCGTAGATCTGATTGCATCATTAAACTAAACACTAAAAAAGAGAACGGGACATCAGTGCTGTGGAGGGGTGGGCGAAGCAGCATCGTTTGTCTCGATTCCAGGGGGGTTTGGGAAGAGGTTTTTCCAACACGCTAACAACTGTTGTCTTTCGTGTTTTGGGTAAGTTGAGCATTAGCTAATTTAAATAAAAATATTTTCATATTCAAAATATTGTTTTTTTTTATTGTTGTTTCTTTTTATCATTTTTCTTTTTGTGGCTTACCAAACATAAAGGCTTTTGCGACAATATGTTTACCCCCCGGGGGTAAAACCCCCAAAAGGGTTCCTAGGGGTCAGTCGTTGGAAAGCAATAATATTGTTTTTGATAATGAAAATTTTGAAAATTTTGTAATAAATAATTCTAACAATTCCCCAAACCCCAATCAAGACAAGGGGCAAAAAAAAAGGGACAAAAACCTGTTTTTTATGCTAACAATTTTCCTTTTTGGCCATTTATAGTTTATCTAGAGTCAACTGAAAATACTGGTTTTTTAAATTGGCAAATTTAATACAGTTAAAATAGCTAGAGAAATATTTAACCTTTTAAATTAAATGATGTAAAAAAAAAAAAAAAAAAGGATCGAACAGATTTAATTGAATTTCCCCAAACCTTTTTTTGCGCCAATAATTTCGTTAATAATACAACCCCTTTTTGAATAAAGGTTATAAGATTTTTATTCCTTTCAATTTTGTTAC
>JAHBCN010012008.1:27511-50651 GCA_019359885.1 Listronotus oregonensis
TTTATAAAAAATTACATTTCTACCGCTTTTAGTGGAAGAAGAAAAGCTCCGTCAGAACGTGTAGGGACTTTCCGAACATAAAATTTTATTTATTCTTATAACTAAAGTTGGTAATTTGCTTTTTACCACTATTAAACATTCAACGGATAATTATTGTAATATGTATAACTTGGTCTTTATATAATTATTCCCTAAATCTATAAAAGATCTAAGTCTTTTTTCTTTTTTTACAAAAATTAAAAAAGGGGTTTGCTTCTCCATTTTAATGACAATTTTAGATGAATTTCTACCGTCCAACCCTCCCTGTGGTTGTCAAATTTGACGTTTTTCTTTCGGTTTTCTTGATAACTCAGCGAGCGACAAAGTATTTTGAAAAAAAAATTGCTTTTGTGTCAAAACTGGTCGTCCTGGAAACAAAAGGTTAAGGGCTTCCCTCAGAACATTCCTTTTGTCCCTCTCTTCAAAACTTAATTTTTTCCCCTTTCTGCATTTTTTTCTTTACTTGTTTGATTGCTTTTTTTTAAAAAAAAATCTATAAATTTAGTCTTAACCTGTCAATAATGTAACCCCAGTGGAGTTTCCTGACCATTTCTTCTTAATTCAATTTTTTTAATACCTAACATTATACACCAATATTTCAAAACAAGCGTTCTTGAGGGTTGGCCCACTGCTAGTGACAAGCAGTCGACCAGCAACATCAAGACCACGAGTGCCTTTGTTTTTTCTCCATTGTCTTTTCAATCAGACTTATAATTTAATTATCTCTTAACGACAATTTCCGTCTAAAAATTACAAAAGGACTGTCGGGTGGCTGCAGCTCCATCTAACGTGACATTGGATGTAGCTCTAGCCAGTCGAAATATTCCCCATCTAGTCCTTTCGTGAAAATCAATCCTTGAGTGACAGACAAATTGTTCAATTTAGGTTCCAAAATGGATAATTTAGATATGTCGTACCGACGACAAAGGGTTTCTTTAAATCACAGTCAATCTTTGTTGGAACCCAAAGATTTTCTGTCAAATTTGGGCAACAAAAAACCGCATTCTCCGTTTTACACCTACCTCTGTGGGATAAGTAACGAACTTCTAATGGAATTTCTTTTTACAAAAAAACCGGAAAAAAGTTTAAGAAATACTCTCAAACATCAAAAAAGTAACTTCGTATAGGTCAGTTAAAAAATCTCCACGCGTGGGGTATAAATCCTTTATTTTATAAGAAAACAATGTAATAATAATTAGTCTTTAATAATGTTAAGTCTGCGAAACCACTAGTTCCATACAGGATGTTGATTTTGTTAACGTTTAACTTACTTTGCACACAAGGTAAATTTAAAAAAAATGGTTTACTTTATACCTAACATCTTGTACTTCTATTGGAAAGCCCGAAAAGGAATAAACATTCCAGAAAGCGGCGTAGTAAAAAAGTTTTTTTTTCCATTTAAAAAGCCCTCACAGACCGAACCCTCAAGATTTTTGGACTTGTTTGTTAACTAGTCGGTCAAGACTACCCTTATTATATATATATATATATATATATATATATATATATATATATATATATATATATATATATATATATATATATATATATATATATATTTTTTTTTAATTAAAAATTTTTTTTTGGGGAATTGGATCCGGGAAAAAAAAATTATCTTGTTTTGTTGATAACTACATTTTAATTTAAATTTTGACGTTTCGGTAAACTTTTAACCTTCATCAGAAAAGAAAACCAAAGAGAAAAAAAACCACTTGTTTCAGAATTTAACGATACAAATACAATAACAACTTGGCTTACCTGCAAAAGAAGGGTTCATGTAAGTGCATTATCCTACATATTTAAAAACATAAACAAACAGACACTGCCGGACACAATTACTATAAAGAACAAATAACTGAAATATTTATAAGACGAACATGACATGTATGTTATATGTTTAAAAGCTACTGAATCAATACAAATCTATCTGTTGGAATTTTAGTTCTTTTTTTATATTTTTTTTTTTTTTTTTTTTGTGTAAATAATTCCTTGTTATTAATAATACACCTTTTATGCCCCAAATCAAGTTTTATTTTTGACTAATTAATTTATTATAATAAATTTTCAAACCTTTGGTATCTGATTTAAAGTTTACGCTTTTTGGATTTTTCTTTAATTTCAATCATTTCGTATAGCTCCCTTTTTTTTTTGATTTTCCGTACGTAGATTTTTACTTTTTCATAGTCGAAATATGGTTATTATTTCAATATGATTGGACAAAATTTAAATTAAAATGTAGTTATCCCAAAAACAAGATCATTTTTTTTCCGGATCCAATTCCCAAGAAAAAATTTTCACTAAAAATATATATATATATATATATATATATATATATATATATATATATATATATATATATTAAAGATCCAAAAACCAAAAAAACAAGTATATATATATATATATATATATATATATATATATATATATATATATATATATATATTACGAGTTTTTTTTTTCTTGGGATTTTGGTTCAACAACATATAATAACAATAACCTTTTTGGATAATTTAAAAAAAAATTTAAAACATTTTTATAAATTTGTAAAATTGGTTTAAAATATACTCTGAACATCAAAGCTTAGTTGTATAATTGTTTTGAATGAAAAATCATTGATAAAGGCTGAAATCAAAACGTCTGAAATAAAATTTTTAACATGGAAAAAAAAATAGTTTTGATTTGTTGAACAAAAAGCCCAAGAAAAAGAAAAACTCAGAATATATTCTAAAAGGTTTAAGAAAATAAATTATCAAGTATATATATATATATATATATATATATATATATATATATATATATATATATATATATATATATATATATATATATATATATATATATATATATTAATTTAAATATTTAAAAAATTTTTTTTGAATATTTAAGCAAAATATAAATAAATTTTAAAAAATCATATTAGTATCAAGAAAGCTATAAAAACAATAAAATTGTTTTAATAAATTTGACGTATTGATATTGACAAAAGTTGAAATTTATCATTTTAACTATTAAAAGTCGTTTGTATTGCTTTTTTGTCGATGGGCTATTCAGAAGAACAAAAAATCGCTATTATGCCTCTTTTTTATGGTAACAATAATAATGTGCGACAGTGCAAAAGGAATATTACTTATTATATCCTTAACAACGGGTACCATCTATAGATACTATTAAATACATAGCATAAACGAAAAAGCTTTAAAATGAAGAAAAGGACTGCAGTACGAAATGAAAACAAAGTTTTGTATATCCTCGTTTTTTCAGTATAATTATAATATTTTTTCTATTGGACTAGCACTAACTACTTTTAATAATTTAAGAAAATCCTGAAATATCAATCTCGGATGGGGCATCTGAACTTAATAAAACAGATTATAAAATTTATTTAGCCTTAAAATTTTACAAATTTTATCCTTATAAATTTATGTCCGTTTAGAATATTCCTGAACAAAACATGCAGGACCGACTGCATTGGAAATAGCTAGGTTTATGCAGCAGGATCCAAAGTTTTTGAACAAAATTCTATTCAGCGACAAGTCTTCCTTTACTTTAACAGGAATGTTTAATCACAAAAATAAACATTATTGGTCCAAAGAAAACCCTCACAAAATTCAGCAACATAACAATTTTATTGTTTCCATGGCTTTTTTGATACTAATATGTAATAATTTAAGTTATTAATAATTTAACCTAAAATATCTCAAAAATGGTTCATCCAAATATCATCAATGTATATATATTTGAAATCAGAAAAAAAAATATCTTTCGTTGTAGCGCATAATATACAGGGTGTTTCATTTAAAAAAGTTAAATTTGCCTATATTTTTCCATTTTTTTACCGCGATATTTTTTTACTGATAATTTCAAAAGATAATATGGAAAAAAAACCTACAATTTTTATATAAAACATTTTTTTCTGTCTTCAAAAATAAAGGCCTCAGAAGCCCCGTAAATATAATCAAAAACCATGTACATGTATATGAAGTTATTTTTAAGTTGATATCCTACCTGATTTCAGATTGCTCCTGGTCTTCAGTCTTAATATCTACTTCCTCATTTTTCATTTGCCACTCTCCGAAAGTTGTTTCGTCAGATGTTCCATCTTTAAATGTCACTTTGTGTGTGTATTCAACATTTACATCCCTCACTTTCTTTTCAGTATCGGAATTATTGGATCTGTAATTTTTTTTAAATTTAAATATAAATGTGTTACGCATATTAGGATTAAGCTATAAATCCAGTAAATGAAGACCTAAAAGTCCGACGAGAACCCGCAGAAAATGGCCACCCAAAGTCCCAAAAATAAATTTCCCGCGAACATCTGCCAAA
This sequence comes from Listronotus oregonensis, assembly GCA_019359885.1. NCBI lineage: Eukaryota > Metazoa > Arthropoda > Insecta > Coleoptera > Curculionidae > Listronotus > Listronotus oregonensis. Next base: position 31,877 of record JAHBCN010012008.1, read on the forward strand.
ATATGCGAATTAGAAAATTTTTGTTGAGACAAAAAATGAAGATCGCCTCGAAATCTACAAAAATGGTCCTTACCATTTTTTTCGCAACACCAATATTTTTCGCAAAAACGGCCGTCGAAAAATCCATAACATTTCACACTGGACACATGGCCGGAAACGGCTAAAAATGCAGATGGACAAAACAATTTTTTATCAAAACACGAAAAAGATGGTGAAGGAAATTTTCTGGAATCATTGAACACTTGCAAAGGTCTCATTATAAAAAAGAAATGTTAATAACAAACCATTTTTTTAAAAAATATCAATAAATTAATGAGATACTCCCAGAATATTGTGAAAAAAAAAACTTTGACTGACTGATCGCCATTGTTTGTGCGTTGCATAATAATTTTTAGTTAAGAATTTAAGATTTGTAAAAGTTCGGAATTTCTGGGAGTTAAGTGTAGTTCATATGCTTGCGAAATGCGATTTACGAATTACGAATTCGCAAATTTTTTCCGCCGGTTTTTTTGGTATTTCATAGCGTTGCGACTGCGAATTTTTTAGGAATTTAGTGCTGGAACTGTTGGCAAGATGTAAGATGGAAGTATTGACAAGATTATTAAGTGGATTGACGCTCTGTATTGACGTTTTAATTAATTTTCCTTCTTTAAACTTTTTTGTGTTATTTATAATAATTTTTTTTAACAATATTGTATCTTATGTTAGGTTTTTCTCTGTGTATTGTTTTAATAAACATTTATAATGCTTTGGTCGTCAGTGAATAATAGGGATCAAGTTGAATATTTTTACTGGTGAAGGAGAAGGGCTATTGCATTCACTGACCTTCATAATTGCATCTTATAAGGTGGATTTATTAAAAGAAACAACAACAAAAAATAGAATATACTTTATTCCCATAAAGTCTTTATACAGGCAAATAACAAAATAAAAATAAGAAATTATATTAAAGATCACAAACTTATTTTAACCTTTGAGCATATACTTATATAGGCACCCCGTGCTCATTGGTCGGTGGGATGGTTATATCCCACTCGTCGTGCTGTTCGTCAGCCGGTCCTCCTCGACCAATTAGCACGTTGGAGCGAGAGAGAAAGATTATATTTTGATTCATCTTTCTCTCTTGCACGCTTTTTGGCACTGCCTAACTGGGAGGCTGAATCAGTAGGAATATGCTGGAAACTTTTTATTTTATTTTTACTTGAAATCACAACTGCATAATGTGCTATTAAAACATGTGAGAGAATGACAGGTTGTTATGAAATAAAGGATCGCTTTAATCCTATAAAATTAGGATTTTATCGAAAAAAAACACTCTAGTTTCCTTTATTTTAGAACTTTAAAAGCTCACAACGATCCCCGCTTTATTCCCCGTTCCGTCAATGCTGCCCAAGCATAAAAACATGCCGAATTTGCATTTTACAGCACCTTTTAGACAACGCGGGGTAAAGCCACGACGGACCTTATGCAAATATAACTGATACCTCTGAACTACCCTTATTAACATCTGTGTAATTTTTTCCACCCGGAACTTATAGTTTGGCGTGAGTTTCGAATCACAACCAACGGACACGGTCTTCACTAGCAGCCACCTATGTAAATGCTAACCGTGCTCGGCATCGCTTAACTTCGCTAATCTCATAAGAAGCGGTGTTTTGACGCGGCCAAGGCCATTGGTATAAATATTACATGGCCCCCGGAATTGAACCGTAGTAACTTAATCTTTGAGCAACGCTAAAATCAAACGAGTATCTATACAATACGCATGCTCGTGGTCTTCAATTTTTGCGGAATTCACAAAATCTTGAATCAAAGTCAATTTTCCCGCTTCTCACATTTTAAATATTACGAAATGCAAAAAAAGTGACATTAACCTCTTGGACAACTGACATATTTTAAGTCGACCAATAAGAATCCGTCAATTTTCCCGCTCCCTAGATTTTAAATATTGCGAATCGCAAAAAACTTAAGATTAAGACCTCCTACAATTGACACATTTAAAATCAACCAATCAGAACAAGTTTCGCAATTCGCAAATCGCATTTCGCAAGTATATGAACTACGCTTTACAGAGCCCGACTATCCAGAAGTTCCACCTACAAAGCTTGGGAGAGCTTACGTTGACAACAGATTTTTTTTCTCATTTTTAACGTGATTGTAAACCGTTTAAGATCCAAAAAGTTAGTCCTTTAATTTTTTTAAAAGTTTGATTGCTTGAAAAAAACCGTTCGCTAGATCAAATTAAAATTTTACAGGGTTGTTATGGATATATTGAAGTGTAAAAGTTATGCTCAACATTAGTCCTATCACCAAAATTCGCAATTGCGCAGATAACTTTCTAAAAAATCGGAAATTGACAGTTTTTTTCTGTTTTTTAAAGTTGATGTCCAGAATAAAAAAAATATATTTTTTTAACGATCCTGACAGTTTTTTGCACTCCGAAATTTATACGACCATCGGTGGCTGGGATATCGGCGTTTGAATGCAAAAGGGTCCGTTTTCTTTTAAAATTACTTAATAATCGCGACTCCAAAAAAAATTTTGGTCAAAAGATCTCAAGAATGAAATCTTAAAGCTTCACGCCCATTTTTTACTGAAATATTTCGAAAATATTTTTGGACCTTTTTTTTTATTAGTGTAAAAACATTTCAAAATGTCTTAGTATAATTCTGTGGAGAATAAAAATTTGTCAAGTCCATTTTAAAGACATGTTAATATAAGAGCTACAGCATGACACGTAAAGCTATTTTAAAAAAGGTACCAACCTGTTTTGGGATCGCTCTGGGTTTTCTGCCTCAATGTCCATTTCCTCATTTTTTATTTTCCACTCTTTAATGCTTGTTTTAACTGATTTTTTAGTATTATATGTTTCAATGGTATCTTCAACTTTCATATCCCACCCAGTTTGTTCAGTAGAAAAATCGTTGGATCTTTAAATAAGAAAAATATTTTTTTGTATTAACCTCGAATTTAAATATAAAAAGAAAAAAATAAGTTCCTACTTTTAAGACTTTTAAAAATTTTAGGATCTTTAAAGGACATGGCACACTTCTTATGGATTTGAGTCACCGACAGATTTTTTTGAAATTTTAGTATTTTATTTTGGAAGTACAAATAAGCATTTTCTTTCATTGCGCTAACCTTGTAGCTATACAGGGTGATACCATACAATAAAGACAAAAATTCTTAAAAATACTTATTTTATTTATTACAAAATACTGTCTGTTACCCTAGACTGATAAAATTAGGCATTTTTATATAAAAAGAAAAAAAATATATATATATATATATATATATATATATATATATATATATATATATATATATATATATATATATATATATATATATATATATATATATATATATATTTCATACAAGGTACTTTTTTTATCCTGTACAGGGTTTTTATCTGTCATGTCCTACAGGGTGCACGATTTATTAATGAACCAACAAATATACAGTCCAGTAGGCCTAAATATAATATATTATGTCAGTTATTTTTATAACCTATAGGAATTTCGTAACTTGGCAGTAACTCATTTCTACATACAGCGTGTCCCTCCAAAAAAGTCATTTTTAGATACCAGGTGAACCAAAATTATATGGCGGTTTTATTTATGTTTTTTCCAGTCATACGGAAGTTAGTTGGTAGAATATTGCACAACAAAGCAAAATAAGGTTTAGCTTGCGCAGAAGTTCGAAATAGGAAAAAATCATTCAAAGACATGTAGATGATTTTACAAATCGGTTATATAATCCCCAACCCGAACAGCATTGTGCAATTTAATACCCCGACTACACATATCTAAAAGCGCCAAAGAGCTCTACTTTTAGAATACAAAGGCAGTCATTTTCAATGCACAAGGGGTATACTTTTATTTAACTTACGTCGAGGTGGTGGTGCATGGGTAAATATGGAAAACAATAATATTGAATTTCCTGTTTTGCCTATAGACTATGTTATTTCTAAAACATTTGGTACTTATCAAGTAAGGCTTTCTTCAGCTTATATTCAAGATACCGCTGAAAGGGAACCAAATAATGAATATATTTTTCAAGTTTAACAATTTCAACCTGGCTTAATAAGAGCCAAGATATTTTCAAGGTTTACTCAAGCTCTTAAGCATAGTATTTTCATTTCATATTTGCTTTCTTCATTTCAAGAAAATGATAATCCTATTTCGGGTACCTATTGCACATGCAAAGTGGGTGCCAGAACGCTTGGCGTATGTGCCCATGTTGCCAGTGTAATATGGTACCTGGGATATGCTAGGTATCAACAGGTTGTTAAATATCCGACAACTGTTTTACTTACAACTGTTTTGGACGCTGCACATAGAGCAGTTGAAGAGCCGCAAGTTCTTGACTAGTATGATCTTTTCATCTCTGTTTCTTATAAATAGTATAGTTTACTTTTAAAAACATTTTAGTATTAAGTTTTTAATAAGGCTAAATAATGGCCTTAGTTTGATTTAAATGAATAATACTAATTAATACATCATTGTTGTTATGAGTTACTAATAAAAATATGTCCCTCCACAAACAGTATCTAACTTGTTACTGTTTGAAGTTTACCATAGTGTTTATTTTTAAGGGTTACCTTAAAACCCGTAATCTGTATTTTTACTGTAAGATATTATGCATTAATTATTATTTATGTTTGTATTAAATTGCGACATTTTACGTAATACTAAGTCACTTTCGACTGGAAAAAAATATAAATAAAACCGCCATATAATTTTGGTTCATCCGGTATTTAAAAATGACTTTTTGGAGGGATACGCTGTATGTATAAATGAGTTACTGCCAAGTTACGAAATTCCTATAGGTTATAATAATAACTGACATAATATATTATATTTAGTCCGACTAGACTGGTATATTTGTTGGTTCATTAATAAATCGTGCACCCTGTCCATGTCCTTTTCATGTTTTTCTCTTAAAAATATAGCAAATTACCAAATCGAGACTATATATAAAATGAGATTTTGGAAACAAAAAGACAGAAAGAGACAACCAAATTAAAATGAAAATTTGCAACATGATGACATATTTAAATCAGATTAAAACAATCATAATTTCCTTTTTTAAATTTATTTTGAAATTTTGCATTCACATTTTTTAGCAGATACCTTATATCAATTATTTATAAATTCAACTTCATCAGTACCAATATTAAGAACCAAGTAAAACACTTTAAGTTAATTTACATAAATTTAGGTACAGAAAAGGGCCATTAAATCTTGGAAATTTTTTCCCTTTCGTAAAATAGGCTTATGTCACCTTCTACTGAATATAAATACCTGTTAAAAAACCTAGTAAAGAAACGGGGTGTCCATTGTCACTGTCTAAAAATATTTTTTAAAATGCCAAACTCAACTTTGGATCAAAAAGTATTAATTATTCATTATATTGAGCAGAGAAGTTTGCCAGAAAGGGATGTGGAGAAAGAGCTGGTAATTATTGCATATACTTACGGTTTTCTTCTATTTTTGGATTATATGGTAAAATTTTTATATAGTCATATCCAGTGTCCTTAGGGATTGCAAATATACTACCGGAGAAGAGAAATTATGTGTTTTAGTATTTTTTATTTTAATTTGAAAATTTAAAATTACCATTGATTTTCTCCATATAATGCAAAAACTCCCCATTATGACAAGGAACGTCAGCGTGCAGTGTTGCCAAATCGGGGTCTTTTCGAATACGTTCCCGCATACCGTCTGAAATAAAATTGGGAAAAATAAAAAGCCGCTTTAACTAACCAGAATTAACCATGACCAATTGTTTAGACAAATTCAAGAGCCCCTAGTCGGTCTTTGGTTAGTTTTGGTAAGCAAAGCAGCTTTTTATTTATCCCAATTATATTTCAGACAGAACAAGAATATCAAAATTTGATGTCCGAAAATTATTAAGTCCGGCAACACTGTTGATACTTATTTTGAATTTGACAATGTAGAATGAATGTGTTATCAGATATTAGATTTATTTCTAACCTATATTTTTTTTATTTAAATTAAAAGTTGTTTTTCCGATTTTCTCGTATTTTGTCAATAGATTTCTGTTTCTGTGTGTTATGTTTAACTAAATAATTATCAATTTATACGTTTTTACCCCGCCCAGCACTCAAATTCACCCCAAGATCCAGTAAGTTTATTTGGTTGAAAAAACAAAAATTAAACACAATTTGTCTTCTCCGGTAATATATTTGCTATCCCAAAGGATACTGAAATGTAATTTTATTTAAAAAATTTCATAAAATCCAAAAATAGCAGAAAACCGTATATTCAATTGTTACCAAAGAGCTTAACATGCAAAAAAGTATTATTCATTTTGTTTAAAAAAAATGGCAGGAAACACACTCCTTTGAGAGAAGAGCTGGAAGTGGTCGTCCCAAACTATCGAATCAAGAACAAGACAATAATTTACTCAATGTTTTGAGAAACCAACCATTTCAATCTGTAGTTGCAGCAAAAACGAAAAGCAATTTCCCCACTAACGGTTAGAACGGCACGGCAAAGAATAAGGCAAATGTCCGAATTGACCCTTTTTAACAAATGCAAATAAAGAACAACGCATTGGATTTGCCCACCAATTTTACTTGGAACCTTTATTTTTTGGGGAAAAAAAAAATATTCACGATGAAAAAGTGTTTTAGTAGTGCTACAATGGAATACTTAAAGTATACAGGCCTCAAGGAACACGATTTGATGAAAAATATCCCAAAAAGAACAGAAGTAGTGGGCGATTTTCGGTAAATGTTTGGGATTGGCTGAGTGCACAAGGACATGGTGTATATTATTTTATCGAAGGAAATTTCAATGCGGAGGTATATATAGATCTACTACAGAATATGCTTTCTTCTGTACTGGATCAATTTTTGGACAGAAATTTTATCTGTCAGCAAGATAAGTGTCCTGTTCATACAGCCCGGAAAGTCGATGAATGGATGGAAAAGTAGCTTATCAGGGTTTTACCGTGGCCCGCACTAGTCCAGATTTAAATGTTATGGAAAATGTTTGAGACTTAAGAGTTAAAAACAAAAATAGGGAAAATGAGTTAAGGCCGCAAAATGTAAACGAACTTAAGGATAAAATTTTAGAGCCGTGGAATTTGATTCAAGATTCGCTTATTAAAATTTTTTGAAACTTGGCACGAGGGTTTGTCAGGTTGGTCTCTTCAAAAAGTTCATTTTTTCTGTAAAATGTACAGCCAATAATTAACCCCCTTAAAATTTACATGGGATTTCCTTTTGTTCCCTCGGTGACGCACCACCAGGTATTTCAGTTCCTTGTTCCAGAAAGTGGTGTTGTCATTATAAGACAATATAATAATAATTACAATTGAAATTAACTTACTTATCCAAATCCATGATCTGAGACTCTGGAAAGTGTTCAAATTCAAAAGCACTGTTTTCTGGCTCTAATTTTACAGTTGAAAAGCAGAAAGTTTTATCATCTATAAAGACATCTCCTAGATCGTCTTCTTCTTTTTTAACTAATTCTTTGGAAAAGAAATCATCAATCTTCTCAGGCACATCGTTTTTAATAGAAACAGATGTCGAAAATTCTACCTCATCACCATTGTGTTTTGGCATTAATTCGACCAGTCTTTTTGAATTAGTTGATCTCTCTTCGTAAGAGCCCTTTTCCATTATAAAATTTTTATATAACTGCCCTTAACGAAGACTTGTAAGTCAGATAAAACAGCAAAATTAAGGAGATTAACGAAGTAAAATATAAAATTTGTTTACACCACAAAACATAAATTTTGGAGTGAAACGTAGGTACGCGAGCAGATACAAGACGACATATAAAAAGACAAAAATGCAAACAACACACCAAATTATACCAGCGAAGTGGTATAATATTTTGGATTTTATGGATTTTACCATAAATTAAGGTTAGTTGATTTCAGAAAACAAAGGTGGTTCTAAATTAGAACTACATGAGCATTCGACAACCGGGATAAGAACAAGATGTATAATTCTCCGAAATGGGATATTTCAAAAAGTCGATTTGAAAGATTGATCGCGATAGTGTTGGGGATTAGCCTTTGAGCATATACCTTTTAGCATACACAGAGCAGGAAAGAAAGTAATTGTACATATTGGCGCTTTCTCTCTCTCGCACGCTTCTAACATGATGTTGCCTTTAGAAGTCTGAGTTATTTCCAAAAATACCTATGAGAGTCGCTACCCATGAGTGTGTTTATTACATCGGCGCTTATGAGAGTCAGTATTCTAGTTCTTTATAGAGGCCTGTGAGCTGCACTCATATTTTCTTTCTCACTCGTACGGTCAGGTTGCAAGACTGCCTCTAGCAGATATATGCTCGAAAGTTCTATGATTTTTAAAAACATGAAATATAACATTGAAGGTGCCGTATTAACTGATTTTAACCTTCAAGGATCAAGCAAGGACTCACGACCAATTGATGGGGTCCTTCTTCTGGAGCTAGGCGCTGCAAGCGAATATTCTTATTAGCTGATGTTTTTCCATTTTTGTGTTGTACACGAGAAACAAGTTTTGGCGACAAAACGCGTTGAAAATTGTTAGGATAGTTAACATACCGGTTTATTTTGGCGAGAAGCGGTAACGTAGAGAAAGGTGTAATGACGTCAGTATCCACGTCATTACTGTGAACCCAGTATCCACCGCTATCGCCACCAGTCGGGAGGAGCGTTAATAATGGTTATGTCAAGTGTCAAATTAAAACAATGGAGGACTCGCGGCTTTTCCATTGTTTTGGTTCTTGTTATGTTTTTTGTTTGCTATGGTTCATATGGTTGAATTGCATATTTTTCGATTTATTAGTTAATTCCCAAATGGATGAATTAGTGCAATTAAATTTAAAGATTTACTAGTTAAAGTTGACTTGGAAACAGCTAATATCATATTGAATGGAAAATTTGGTTTATATCCAATTTTTTCGACTGATTTCTTAACTCTCCAAAGTCCTAACATTTGGACTTAAACTTAAACGTGTATTAAACAATTAGTATGTAAGTTGACACACGCGTGATATACGTAAACTGGTTCGTTTTTGCGAGGATAGGCGGGTTAAGCACTGTTAGAATGGTGGGGAGAAAGAACTGGTATCAACCAGAGAAATAGCTATTTCTCTGCTATCAACCAGTAATTAAAGACGGTATGTCGCGAAAAAATCCTTCCCGGGTGGGCAATGTTGCCAATTTTGCTATTTCAGTGACACCCCCTTGAGTATCATCTTTCAGCAATATTTATCTACTATAGAAAAATGGAGCATGTGCGCGTGACGTCACCAGAGGTTCGTGAATCAACAACAAACCTTTTTTTTCTTGTTTTGTGTTAAAGTGTCAAAAACCATTAAATATTTGTGGCAAAAAAGGCTTTAAAATTGTATCCAAATGACGCTTAGTTATGAAGCATCATAAAATAAATATTGGTGTTTTAAATCAGTCACGGCACAATAAGACAATAAAAACCTTACCTCAAAGAAATAAACCCACTTTTAAAGAAAAATCCAAGTAAAATATTAACCGGGCAATAAAAAACATCCAAGAAAAAGCTCGCGAATACATTACAATGAGAATTAAGTCCGCTAACCACAAAATACGAAAGAAAACCGCTAACTAAATGCTATAAATGATCATTGTTGCTTGCTCGATGAGGGTTACTAAATTCGTCATCAGGTATAGCATTATTGTTGTTGATCCACGAACGATGAAATGACATTTGGATGTCACGTGCCGCACATAATCAATTAAGTTTACTCGGGAGCAATGAGTTTACTCTGGGATTTTATCAAAAAGCAATCAAATGCTAAAGGTGGAACTCTATCACGTATTTTTAACAGTTTCATGATTACGTGATAATTAAGCTGAAAGCACTTAAACATAAAAGATTGTTTATTTTATTTAGAATATGCACAGAACAAAAAATATTTAATTATAGTAAATCACAATAATCACAAAACATGAAAGAAAAAGGAATACCAAACTAACCAAGAAAAAAAACAATAAAAAGGTACAAATATTAATCCAAAAATAAGTTATTTGAAAAAAAACTGCACTAAAGATATCAACCATAGAATAGGATCTGATCAATAAAAGCGGTAAGGCCGTAATTGGTTCGACGAGGACGCTCGAAAAGGCACCAAAAATATAATCAATTTCAATTCCTAGTAGAGTCCATTCGCGCAGCGAAAACTGGATCCAATATGGGGGTCTCGGGACATAATGTTTTTCTCAAAAACGATATAAGTTATAGATAATTTTCAAAAACTATATGAAACCCAACACTTAAATCTAGGCTTCTGCTGTAATCGTTTTTTTCAATTTGGGTTTAGTTTTTAATATTTCCTTGAGTGAAAGTCACCCTAAAATCGGTTATGTTTAGATACTATTTTCTTTTAACTCGACTCATATTTCAAAAATCCGTTACATCAGAGGCATAGATTATTTCCTTACCTTAAAAATCGTGTATAATTTATGTCATTTAAGTGAAAAATAGTTACCGAAAAACGTTATCTTCTGTAGGCTTGCAATCGGAAACAACATCGCATCGATACACAGAATTCGGAAGAACCTAAATAAAATATAATATTCTTAATGCCGCTATACGAAAATTGTGGTAGTGGGAGTTTGTAAGTCTCCGCCCACCGTCTCCGCGTCCTTTCGCCCGACCCCTAAGGTATAGCGTAAATGCACTCTTAATAAAACGCATTGTATAAATCAGAAAGTTTTAATGTGGTTTTTACAATTTTGGTACATATCTAAAGTTTTGTTTTACATAGCCTTCAAGAGCGAATCACGTAGGTGACGTCCCCCATTCTCGGTACATTGAGTAAACCAATTTTTGGCGCGGCAGCATTAACTTTTTTGATCAGGGCGATTTGCACTGGCCGGCGCGATCGCGATTTATCGGCCTGTGATTTTTTTCTATGGGATTTTTTTAAAATCCCGTGTTTATGCGAAATTATTATTAAATCACCAAAAATGCTGGATGTTCTAAGGTATTAAATTTTCAGTGTTGGCAACATAAACAAGATCAGTTCGCACCTTAAGAATTTTTATGTCGAAGCACATGCTTTTTTATGGAATCTTTTCTACGAGTTTGAAAGTTACAATGATGGCATTTGTACATATTACCATTTTCGGGCTTTCCATGTACCAGAACATGTCTATTTAAAGCACTTTTGTAACAAGTTTGATAATGACACTTATTGCATTTGAACATATTTATTTCTTTGGGATTTTTATGCCGCAAGTTATGCGTTTTTAAATAACTTTTGTAAAATGTTTGAAAATTACAATGATTGCATTTATAAAAATTAACATCTTCGGGATTTTTATGTAGGAGGGCGTGCCTCTTTAGTCCACTTTTGTGCCGTGTTTGAAAATCGCAGTAATTGCATTTAAACATGTTAACTTCTTCGGAATTTTTATGTTGGAGAGCGTGCCTCTTTAAATTTCCCTTTTCCAGCGATTGATAATAACACTGATTGCATTTATAAAAATAAACATCTTCGGGATTTTTGTGTCGGAGAGCGTGCCTCTTTAAATCTCCTTTCTTCAGTGACTGATAATCACACTGATCGCACTTAAACTTATTAACATCTTCGGGATTTTTGTGTCGGAGAGCGTGCCTCTTTAAATCTCCTTTCTTCAGTGACTGATAATCACACTGATCGCACTTAAACTTATTAACATCTTCGGGATTTTTGTGTTGAAGTTCGTGTGTTTTAAATTTTTTTGTAAACAGTTTGAAAATTACACTGAGCGCATTTAAACATATCAACTTCTTCGGGATTTTTATGTCGAAGTTCGTGATTTTTTAAACTATCTTTATAAACAGTTTGAAAATTACACTGATCGCATTTAAATACTTGACTAGGTTTTAGTTGATAATTAAGTGGCTTCCTGATATTCCGTCTTTGCGTTTTTTGATCATCACATTGATTTCCATTGTTGTGTAAATGATCTTCATATTTTTCATTGCCAAAACAATTAACCAACTTGCTGGAAAACAAAAAAGTTTAATTAGAAATACCCTTAGTTGTTACATTTAAGATTTAGCAAGAAGAATGTGCCCATAAATTATTCGAAATCAGTTTTAGTTCAAGAGTCCATTACAGATATTTCATGGAGTGTTTAATTCAGGTAGAAATTTCACATAGTTCTTTTGTCAGGATAGAAAATTAAGTAATACAGGAAAGGTGTGTTTTTTTCCAAAAAAAGTGTTTTATTTAAAAGCCAACAAAGACCATCCAATAGTTAAGTTGGTTTAGAATAAAAGCTAAAAAAAGCAATCACTTTGGAGGCGGTTAATTTTAAACCAAAGCACCCCAAAGTTGTACAAAAAAATGTTTGATTTAAAAGCCCTTTTACATTTAACACTTTTTAAAAAAGAAAACTAAAAATCTTTTTTGCGTTTTGGTTAGTAAAAATAACCTAACCGCTGTGTTCACACATCGTCGTTGTGGATGGGCCCAGTAGGATCTTTTGGAACATGCGCTGGAGTTGCTGGTTATCGGTTAACTCAAGGTGTTAGCATACCGTGCTGATGAGTGAATGACATCCTGTGCCTTTAACAGGTGTCTCCAACGGTGCCTCTGAGATATAGGGCGACCCCTCAGAATATCTAGCCTTACTGAGGTAATGCGGGGCTCTGCCGTGTTGGACTATTACTTCCCTAGCTCCAAACAGAAAGCTGGTCCGTCCGAGAGGTGCCACTCAAGGTCACAAGCAGACAAAGGTGCGCCGACCGAAACGGGTGAATCCCAAGGAAGTCTAAAGGTGTATGGAAGCCCAATACTGTAGAACAAAATTGTCCAGGCGTGCAGGGCAGCGGGAATCGGGGGATTGGCCCCGCGGAGTTTGCGCAATGAATAGTAGGTCAGAGCCGGACTTCCATAATTCTTTGTTACTATCTATAAAGTTGACATCATCAAATGTCAAATTCAAGCATTCACTGTTTTTTTTTTTTGCACAAAATTGTTGGTTATTAAACGATATTACCATAGAATATTTAAAATTATTGTGTAATATTGGATTTTATATCATCTGATATAATATGGAAAGAATAGATGGCGCCACTTTACAGTCTTCTATTTAAATGGTCGATATTTTTGGGAGTTTTGTATTTTTACCAAAAATCTTTGTAAATAAATAAAAACACGATTTTTTAAAAATAAATTTCAAACATTGTATACATGTACTTATCACCAATTTTGTGATAAAAGAAGGGGAAGATAGTGTAAATGAGTTTAATCTAATCCTAAGATTTTGGTTGTACATTAAAAAGTGAAAATTTTTATAACTACTTTTTAGGCATATACTTTTCACTAATAACAAACATTCATGAGACAGAATAACAGTGGTTAAAAATGTTTAGTAACCTTTGGTACCTAGGTATCCATTGTAACAGTAACCGTTAAATATTTTGTGTCTACAGTATGTCGAGCTTAAAAAGTTGATAATGTAAGTTTAAGTAACCAAAAATCTAATTTCTTTTTAAACAAATACAGAAAAAGCAAAAAGGAACTTTAACATAAAATTGTACTTTCTTTCATTCAATTAGAGGGACCTGTATATATTAAAATTTGCCTGGTCTGCCCAGTAATTAATAATTTTGATCCTTTAAAGGAATGTACTAAATTATTAAATAAAATAAAAGTACCTAAATGTAAACTTTATTTCTTTTACATAATCCACAGAAATACACAAACATTGTGGAAATCATCTAAAAAATAGTTAAGATTGCCCTACTTTTCTCACTGCTATTTCCTATGAAATTTTTATTTTCTATAATTCATAATTGATATATTATTTTTTATTCGGTTACCTAACGTTACGTCTCATAAGAAGCACCTAATTTAAATATAAGAAATACTTACCTAAAGTAAAAAATGCCGGGTATGTTACCCTTAGATTTGCAAGATAAAACCATACAACCTCTAGTCATTTTGTTACGATATTATAAGTAACAAACAATAAACACAAAATTATAGTCACAATTTAATAAACACTAATCACTAAAATAAGAAGGTTTTTATCAATCCAAAAAAACTTTTGCGACCACAAAATATAATCACACAAAGCAAAACAATCGAAACTAATACGGCTCCCATAAAAGTATAATGTGTTGCCTAACTACACACTGATTTATCAGTGTGTAAGTAGGCAACACATTAAATTATTTCGTGGAATTTCGTTATTGCGCAAAATCTGCGGGGCCAACTTTGACAGTTATTTTCATACTGGGCTAGACATTTTTTGATCGAATGGGCCATAGCATTGGGCTTCCATACACCTTTAAACTTCCTTGGTGAATCCATCCCAAACAAACAGGTGCTTAGGAAGGGTTCCCTGAATCCAAACAGAAGGCGGACAGAACCGCCTTTATAGGAAAAAGGGTACCCTGGCTTTAAACAGAAAGCGGATATGACCGTTTTCATAAGATAAGGTCGGAGAAAGAACATCTGGTTCCTGTAACAAGGACCTGTAGCTACCCACGTCACTAGACCGGAAGAGGAGAGCATGATGGAACTAATCGTCTGCTCGTCATACTCTCCAGAAGACAGGGACACCAGAACACATCAGAACACATATTGTGCTCATGTCCGGTAGCGACACGAGTAAGAGGAGATGTAAAAACTCTCTCCCAATCTGGTATCGGATTCATTAGAAGTCCTATCAGATTGGGAAAGATATAAAAAGGTGTGAGCCACAATAGACCGAGCAGTGGAGGCCGTAAAAGTGCACTCACTTTAAACCTACTTACCTACCTAGGGGGTATAAAGGGTTACTTTATTATATGGTAGGTACTACAATCAGCCCATCGAGATCTTCAAAATTTTGCTCAAAATAATTAGACTTTCTTAAATGAAGACATTGTAATTTGTTTAAATTTTATCATTGTATTATGATTTTTATATCTAAACATAACCTCAATCAAAACTGTGGGCATTTTTATTACAAAAACTTTAATTTGAATTTAATTACAGAATTTGATAGTACAAAAAAGTAAAGCAAACAGTTTTTTTTAAAAGGGTTTTGAATATTTTGAAAAAAGCCATTTCCTAGACATTAGATAAATATTACTAGTAGGCTTTAATTTGCAATACATTTAGAGTAAATAAGTTGTAAAGCAGACTGCCTGGCAACTGCTGCTACTGTAGATGTAATGTGAACATTTCTCGGTATATGTCATCCTAAGTTATTTTAAAAAAGGTACCAACCTGTTTTGGGATTGCCCTAAATCTTCTTCCTTGATGTCCATTTCCTCATTTTTTATTTTCCACTCTTCAGTGGTTGTTCCATCTGTTTTTTTATCATTACATGGCGCTGTGGTGTTTTCAACTTTCACATCCTTTACAGTTTGTTCAGTAAAGAAATCACTGGATCTTTAAAAAGAAAAATAATTTTATAATCTAATAGAATAGAATATAACTTTATTTCAGATTCTGTCTACATAATACATATTTACATAGGTATCATAGGAACACAAAATGAAATGACGTCACAAATATTTACATAACTAAGGTAATACAATTACATATTAAAATAATCCTCTAAAGTATATGGTTCTAGATTTAAAAATAAATATTTTTTTTCTTTTTAAATTGCTTAAAAGTTTGGATATTTTTGATATTCTGTGGTAGTTTATTAAAAATTCTTATACACATATATGATGGGTTTTTTTCCGTCATACTCAATCTATGAATGGGGTAGTTGATATCTACAGTTCTGGTAGTATACACTGTATTAGTGTTATTTACAAAAAACGAATCCTTGTTTTTAAATAAATACAACAAACATTCGTGCAGGTACAATCCATACATAATTAAAAGCCCTTTTGCCTTGAAAATTTCTCTACAAGTTTCCCGAAATTTCATTTTAAAAATTATTCTTAACACTCTTTTCTGAATTTTAAAAATTGACTCTGCATTAGATCCATTTCCCCAAAAAATGATCCCATATGTAAGTAAGGACTCAAAGTTGGCAAAGTACATGATTTTAAGAACACTTTCATGAAGATAGTTACTTGTTACTCGGATTGCATAACAGGTTTGGTTTAATTTTTTTGATAGCATTTCAATGTGTGGTGACCATTTCAAGAACTCGTCGATCACAATACCTAAAAACTTTGCTTGACTTACTGTTTCAATGTCATTGTTATTAATAAAGATGATGTGAGAGGGTTTTTCTTTATTTGTTCTGTTTGTGCTAAACATTATAATGTTTGTTTTTTTCTCATTTATGACTAGTTTATTTATTTCAACCATCGTTTTGCCTTTAAAAATAATGTATTGGTGTTTTCGACCAGTTCTTGAACGTCTTTTTTCCCTATAATTAAGTTTGTGTCATCTGCGAAGCTTGTTATTACATAATCGTGGTGATCAATTATTGAATTAAGGTCATTAATATAAATTAAAAATAAAATTGGACCTATAATGCTACCTTGCAATATGCCCACAACGTTAGCTGCCAAATTTGATTTTGAATACTCACTACCCTTATTTATCAGAACTCGTTGGAACCTATTAGTCAGATATGACTCATTGTTTTAGTTTTATCGTCAGAAGATAATATCTTACAGTCTTCTACATGTTTTTAAGATTTTATTTCTAAATATTAAGTATTATATATTCAAGACCATAAAAGATTTTGGATACAGGAAGCATGGGAAAATAATTAAAAGAAAAGTGGGCAATATAAGGACTTATTATGACATTAAATCCTTTTAAAAATGTATTAAAGAATAAAAAAAAATTTGAAATTAGGTTAGGTTAGGTTTAAGGTGAGTGTACTTTTTACACCCTCCACCGCGACCGCTCGATCTATTGTGGCTCACCCTTTTTTATGTTTCTCCCAACAGGATCAGACTTCCAACGGGTCTGATATCAGATTGGGAGAGAGTTCTTACATCTCTCCTTTTACTCGTGTCATTACCGGACACCAGCACAATATGTGTTCTGGTGTCCTTGTCTCCTGGAAAGTATGACGAGCAGACGATTAGATCCGTCATGCCCTCCTCTCCTGGTTTAGTGACGTGGGTAGCTACCAGTTCCTTGTTACATGAACCAGATCTTTCTTCTGAGGCCGTTTCTTCGGCCTTTCCCTATGAAAACGGTTCTATCCGTTTTCTGTTTCAAGGCAGGGAACCTTTTTCCCTACAAAAGCGGTTTGGATTTAGAGATCCTTCCTAAGCACCTGTTTGTTCGTGATGGATTAGCCCTTTCCCGTAAAACAGGCGTCTGTGACTTTAGGGGCACCTTTCGAAACGGATTCACCCGTTTTGGTCGGCGCACCTTTGTCTGCTTGTGACCTTGGGTGGCACCTCTCAAAACAGATTTATCCGTTTCGGTCAGTGCACCTTTGTCATTTTGTTCCTATAAAAGCGGTTCTGTCCGCTTTCTATTTGGAGCTAGGGAAGTAGTAGTCCACCACGGCAGAGCCCTGCATTACCGCAGTAAGGCTAGATACTCTGAGAGGTCGCCCTGTATCTCAGAGGCATCGTTGGAGACACCTGTTTAAGGCACAGGATGTCATTCACTCATCAGCACGGTATGCTAACACCTTGAGTTAAAGCCTTGTGTTCATCTTAGCTTCGGATCCCTTTCTATACGCTAGCTAAGAGAGTTGCCGATAACCAGCAACTCTAGCGCATGTTCCAAAAGATCCTACTGGGCCCAACTACAACGACGATGTGGGAACACAGCGGTTGGGAAAGTAAGTAAGTATACTATTGTTTATTTGCAAATCTGACATCATAAATTACAGTAATAAAAACTAAGTAAAACATTTAAAGGTAAATTACATAAATTTACTATTATAATAATATTTATAATTGGTATTAACTTACTTATCTAAAACCATTACAGGAGAACCTGAAATATCCTGCATATTAGTATCTCTTGGAAAGTGTTCGAATTCAAAAACATTTCTTTCCGGCTCTAATTTTACATTGAACAGACTGGAAGCTTTGTCTTCTATAAAGACATCTCCCAGATCGTCATCTTCTTTTTTAGCTAATTCTATGGAGGATTTATTATCAATTTGCTTAAATACATCCTTTTTAATAGCAAAAGATGCAGAAAATTCTTCCTCATCGCCATTATTGCAGATTTCTTTATGTAAGTATTTAGGCATTAATTCGACCAGCCCTTTAGAAATACTTGATATCTTCTCATTAGGGCCGTTTTCCATCGTAAACTTTAGAATTTTAAATAACTGCCTTTGTGAAAAAGTTGTAGAAAACACAGAAACGAAGGTGGTTTATGAAGAAAGTTTGTGAGCACTACAAAAATTTTGAATTGAAAATTAAATACACAATTACATACAAGTACCACATACACAAAACAAGAGAAAGAATCCATAAATAACATAAAAATAATGATTTGTATATGTACACAGTACACTCGTAGTACGTGTGTTGCTTTGCTTTGCTTTCACTTTTTTTGGTCTCCGTCGGTGGACGTTCAACCAGCTCTCCCCTTTCCAGACACACGTTGTTATCAACGTGGCTTTCCCAGGCTTTGTACGTGGAACTTCTGGATAGTCGGGCTCTGTAGCCCCCAAAAATTCCGAACTTTTCAAAAACTTAAATTCTCAAAATTTTCTAAAATATTTTCTTATCGATGCAAGGCACAAAAAATGGACGTCCGACCAGGAAGACTGCTACTGGTATCGCGCATAACCGTTTTCTGTCAGTACTGCTCCTTCCTGCTGAGCGCGCAACCATCTTCCGCCATTAGGAAAATTCCTCGTGCGTAGGGCTCCCAGAAAG
>JAHBCN010012009.1:0-27756 GCA_019359885.1 Listronotus oregonensis
TAACCTTAAACTAAAAAAGATACTCTTGATTTTCATTGATAAAATCAACTGTTTACAAGAAATAAAATATAATGGTAATTTTTTTTACATTATACAGGGCGTTTTCTAATTGTACGTCAATATTTAGGGAAAATTTTGGGTTCATTTTAAGAAAAAACTTCATATAAACGTATGTTCTAAACGTCTTAACTTTTTGAGGTACAGGGTGATAAAATTTTTAAAAAATAAATTAGTTATTATTAATATATTATGTAATACCACTTTAGATATTTTAATCGATTTGGCATAAATACTATGTATCAGGAAGCATTTTTAGTGTACCACTTTTTTTAAATTTCCACCAGTGACTTTCGTACAGAATTTAACCTGCCTATTTTGGCAACTAAAAAATGTGGTACACTAAAAATACTGATATAAGTACATGTATGAATTCTATACTAAATTATTACAGAATTAATAAATGATTTATTTTTTACCACCCTATCAAGACGTTTAGGAATACGTTCATAAAAATTTTCTTCTTAAATGGACCCAAAATATCTTAAATATTGACGTAATAAACCCTATAATGTAAAAAAAATACAAATATTTTATTCTCGTAAACAGTTGATTTTATCGATTCAATCAAAAGACTTTTTTTAGTTCAAGTTAAATATCCAATAATATGTTATGGTGTTAAAATGCTATTATTGTGTCGAGCTAGTCGTCCCAAACTAAATAAGCCAAATATTATTTAATAGGTTATTTTAAGAAGATTTATCTGGTAACCATTATATTAAAAAATAAATAAATGAGGTCTAGTTTTTAAAAGTTATTAAAGAAAAACGATTTCCAGGGTCGTCCGGACAATACCTGTATCTCCGTAGGCAACTCAATGGAAAAAAGTTTATGAACGTCAAAATTTTGGGTTTTATTAGATTTAGAGATTTCTCATATTCGGGACACCCTGTATATCTAAATTGAAGCGCACTAAGATGTGCAAGTCATTAAATATCAGTAATAGTAAATTTCAACCATCCTGTAATACTAAATAAGTTAAAGTGAAGACAAAAGACGAACTTTTTTCAATTTAGTGTTTTTTATAAACTATATTTTGCTGTTAATCACCAATTGATCCGATAACAATGTGAAACTATAACTTGCTCTATATTGATTTCGTTAAAGGTTATATCATTATTTGTTCTCTCATAATATTTAAAATATAAAATCTAAATAAACCCCTAAACGTGTTTTTCACTGTTACAAAAAAGGATTATCCTACCTTTTAAGTTAAAAAACATTTGGTCCTATTGCTCAACAAAATTTAAAGTTAATTAAAGAGACCTTTTATCAACCCGTTTATAATTCTGTTTTTCCATTAACAAACTAATGACTTACAACTTCCATATCTGCAATCTGCATTTTACACACTGACAGATTTAGTTGAGTTTTATGTCTATAGATATAAATCCATATTGACATAAACCACTTTTTCTTATTCCATGTCTAACCAATAATGTAATTGAATTATGTTTGGTACTGGTAAACAGCAAACGATTTTATGCAAATGAAAGCACTGAAAATAGGCAGCGCAATGATTGACAACTAAAAGCCATTGTATAGAAGATAAATGGGTTTAGATATGACTTAGGACGGATAACAACAGGACTAAAATACTTATAAGTTTTGACTACTTTGGAAGTACAAAATTGGTGAACAAATGAACATATATAATAGGAGAGTTTACAGATATCTCTTAGACAATTAGTTTTTTGGAAGTAAGGTATGTACAGACCATCTTAAACTCAACAACTTCAAAAATCAATGTTGAATTTGCAACTTATATCGAGAAACATGTTGCCTCAGATGTTCGCGTTCGTATTAAAGTTCAGATTATTTTGCATCACAGCAAAACTAAATCTTGGACTTTGTTTTTATTTGTTAAGTGTTAACGTTTCGGGTTGTTATGTATCTCAACACTTTTCGAAGTGATAACTAAAAACTATTTTAAATATTCGACTTATAAATTATCCGTTATTTATCGAAGCTTGACGATTATTACGGTTCAGCAACCTGCCAAATACTTGGAATTCGATACTAGTCTTGCTAAATGTATTTTGGTTGTTTAGAATTTTACAACTTCTTTAAATTATCTATTCTTCAGTATGAATAATTATTCTTGCTTCAAACCATTTTATGCAGTATTGTTTTTGACCATGTGTGTTCGGCAACCGCCGACTTTGTGTTTGTAAAGTCTTTTTGATCGATGCGATCTGCCAAGTTCCATAGGAGTCAATAGGGCTGGACAGGGCCAGCCCCATACCATAGAGTTTTTGTCTTATTTGATATTTGTCGATTGTTTCCTTAATTGAGTCCCTCATTTGTAGCCATTCTGCTTAAGATCTCTGAATTTATTAGTTATTTCTTCTTGCAGGTAAAATAAATTTTCATTGGTAATTTTAAATGTTAAGTTTTTGTTGGTTTTCTAAGATTCCTGAGTTTATTAAATCTTCGGCTTCGGCCAAGGTTGTCAAACCTAACAATTGGCTTTGGTCGGACACTACCTGCAAGTCTTAAGTTTTGAACTGAAAAGTTATTGTTTTGTTTTTTTTTGAGCAATTCAGACAAACATAATAAAATGCAACGCTTTTACAGGAGGTAAGGAAGGTTTAACTATAATTTCTTTTTCCTTTATCAAGTTTTATCATGTTGAAGGTATAAAGATTAGCGTTTTAATCTAAAACAAACATGATTTTTATTCTTTTTGGTCTTTTGTGTATCTCTTTTATTTATCCGTTGCTCTCTAGCTAAAAAGATGAAATTTTATAAGGTTGGGTTTTTAAATTTAAAAGACAGTATATTCGGTAATCTCATTGGAATTTTTTTATTTTTAAACTGAACAAACATTATAGTTGACATATAGCAAGTGAGGTACCCTAAAACAATTATAATATATTTTTATTTGTTTTATTTAATAACTTGATGAAGTTAAAGTAAACTATTGTAGTAAGAGGTAAGCACCTAAAAATGATATTGTATTCTCCGAAAACTATTTCACAAGCCAAATATTTCCCATATGGCTTAGGCTTATGCTCTACATACAGCTAGGTATACCGTGGGTATATATTTAGTAAACTGGATGTCAGGTATTTTGATTTTATTTGAATCAACAAACAGTAATTTTTTAATGCATTTTTTTTCTTTCCAGGTGAGTTTCTACAATAATCCATTGGAAACTACTTATTTTAAACGGTTTCGTAGATAGGTAAGACAAACTGTAGTATTTTGGGTTAACAAATAAGTAGCTTAAAGTTTTTATAGATGTGACTTATTTTTGTCCTTTTCCTTACTTCCTTCCTTAGAAATCGTGACGATATAAATAAACATTATGACCAAGAGATTTTCAGTCTTAAGTTTTGCTATACATATTTTTATACACGCTTTTAAAAATATTAAGTGCCTGCTTTTTAAATCTATGATGGTCAGTAAGATTTGAAGCCTAAATGCTAACTTACCGTGGGTATCTTAGGTCAGTAAAGGCGTTTAATAAAATGAAACTTTTAAAATTCGGATGATTAGAGTTAAAGGAAGAGAGTTCGCGCCGATGTGTTTTCGTGTCAAAATTGAGGAGATCACGAGAACTACAAATGTTTTGCTCCTTAGTAAACATTATTTGAAATTTACTTAAAAAGTAAAAAAATTCTGTTGGAAAATTTTATGATTTTGAAATAGTTATTTTGCAACCAGTTGGGAAAAGCACTATCTTTCGTAACGAGCGGATTTTGCAGAACAGGCAAAGCGAGAATGTGAGTTATGGAGAATAGTGTCTCCCAAGCTTTCCACAAATTTTTTAACTTTAAATATGATATTTTTAAATTTTTTTTTTCTAATTTTGACATTTAAAGTGACACTTTTCAAAACTCATTGACGTTGTCAAATATCTTACTTTTCATCACCAGAGCCGCTTTCTTTCGCAAGAAATTTGAATCATGATTTCCTGATCATGATTTATATGTTCAGTGGAACATGTTTCGATTTTACGGTCCAAAGAACGCTCCACAGCTGGAAATCTATAAACAATGGAAGTGACAAAAATGACATTTTTAAAAATGTTTGTTGACAAATTTTCTAGCCTTAACTTTTCTGGTGCATACGTAAATTCTGAAGAATTCATATTGCCCCCTAAGTCGTTTTAAATAAAATATAATGTGAGAAAAAAAAATCGTAAAAATCGTTTGAAATTAGGTTAGGATTTCGTGATCGAAACAAACTAATCATAAAACGAATATGTTCAGTTTGTTCAGAATTTTTCGAATCATGATCCGCTAACGTCAAACTTAAAAATGCGAAAGAACATGATTAATGAATCATAACGCGTTATGATCAGATGATCCGGCCCGAAAGAAAGCAGCTCAGTTGCGAAAAATTTCACTTTTCTTAACTAGTTGTGAAAACTGAAGTTAGGATTATGCAGAAAAAATTAAGTTAATTTAAAATAAGTTAAAGTAACACAAGAAAAGATAAATATTATGTGATCACATGTTTTCAATTATACACCCCAATAAAAAATTAAGTTAAGTTAAGAAGATAACCAACTTTTATCTTTCTTAACTTATTAATAATTTTTTAACCTTGTGCGCTGATTTCTGCGTCGATTTTTAATTTTGACACATAAAATAAAATAAACGTTTCCTTTTTAAAATAATTAAACTCCCACTCAATAACATCATAAAATAGGCTAGCAGAAACTCGTTTTTCCTATGCATTATATAAAAATATATAGTTGGATCAATTTTAAAATGAAAATTCGGTGCCGTTTGAAAGAAAAAAAAACATAAAAAGTTGCAAAAAAGATTTGCGGCCCTTTGCTTTTATAATGTGCCCTTCCCCAGGTGTCTGTAATAATGGACCATATAAAATGCAAAGCCGAACCGACAATAAAATTAAATCTTTTGCTACTTTTTATGTTTTATTTTCTTTTCAAAGGGCACCGAATTTTCATTTTAAAAATGATCCCACTATAACAAAATTATATATACCTATTTTATTCAAATATTTATTTAAGAAGTTTGTGACAATGACAAATCTGCAAAAGTCGTGTTTTTATTTTCATTTTTCATGGTTGTATCCACCATTTCTGTCATTTATCTTGGCTCTTTATATAATTATATGTAATAAAAAAGGATAAAAAGTTACTGGACAGCTGCCAGAGAATGCACCGATAAAATAAAAATCACAGACAACCCAAGTAACAGTAATTTGCTCTACGCATGCCTAAGAATTTTAAATTGATTTGCATGTTTTCACACAAATATCTTAAATTTATTATACTTAATTTTTGTTAACTTAAACTATTTTTTCTGCATAACCCTACCTTAAGATATTTGACAACGTCAATGAGTTTTGAAAAGTGACACTTTAAGGGTCAAAATTAGAAGAAATATTTTACTTGGTAATTTCCTGCGCGAGTTTTGCCGAACCGTCTATTACAATATTTTAAATTCCAACACATATCTGTCTTTATTTCGTTATAATAGTTTAATGTACCTAATAATAAAGTTTTGGTCCTAAGGCAGTTAAAATAATAAAATTCCAAATACAATCTTACATTGCATGTAATGGTATTTCGTAAGAGGCTCATATTAACTTTATCGCCCACTCATTTTCAAACACATTAAAACCAGTCGAACGTTGAGGTATGTGGAGTCACCTTAATTTTTCTTCCTTTTGGTGGCACCCTCTTTGCTCATCATACTTGTGAAGGTCAACTGGTTTACCGAAATCTTTTTAAAGATAACTTTTTCCTTCGCATGTCATTCGTGGTAACTTGAAACATTCTGTAATATATTACGTACTATACATACGAATACGGTTATGTTGACTAATAAAAAAAAAATAAAATACACTAATGACGTAATGACTTAGCTTCTTAGTTCAGAAGCAAGGGCAATCTTCAAACAATACTTTATATTCTTAGAATGAGCACTAGTATTATTTTTTCTTGTCAATATTTAAATTATAAACTATTTAACAGATGTAGTTTATTTCTATTGAAACAAAAAAAAATACAATATAAAATTCTTCATGGAACGTTAAGAGTCTAGCAAATGTATTAAACATTAAAATTATTAGAATTGTTTTTTTGATTATGTTAATATTAAACATGGTAAAAGAAGTGGACCAGTTTAGTAGTAGTATACAGGGATGAGGGGAGCCAAATACCATTATTTTTCCTACGTTACGTGACTGATTCTCGCGTTCTCAAGGTCTTCTATTTAAAAAGAAGACACTAAATAATTTGATCCATTAATAAAAAAACTTGTTGACATTAAATAAAAAGAAAAAGAATTCTGTTTAATCACTTATGTTTACATCCAATAGTGATTTAATTTACCTGCCCTCATTCCGCTGGTTAATATAATAGCCCCGTAACTGAAGACCTGAAATTACCCAAAGCTGTAAATAAATCTATACAGTTTTCATTTGTGGCGTAATTCTTAGGTGTTCGCGGATGCTTCAAAAAGTTTATCACGATTCCGACGTGGGAACCCGCTAAAAATGGTCTCCCAAAGTCCCAAAAATGAGTTTCCCCCGAATATCTGCCAAAATATACAAAATAGAGAATTTTTGTTTAGACAAAAAATGAAGATCACCTCGAAATCTACAAAAATGGTCCTTACCATTTTTTTCGTAACACCTATATTTTGGGCAAAAACGGCCGTCGAAAAATCCATAACATTCCACACTGGATAGATGTGGCAGTAGTAGTTTCTTACTAAAAAATGGAGATGGGCAAATTAATTTTTTTCTCAAAACGCAAGAAAGATGGTAAAGGAAATTTTCTGGGATTATTGAACACTTGCTAAGGTCTCATTATAAAAAAGAAATTTTAATAACAAACCATTTTTTAAAAAAATACCAATAAATTAATGAGATACTTTCAAAATATTGTGAAAAAAACCTTTTACCGCTTTTTTTATAATTTTAGAAAAATCAGAATGGGCCCAAACTCATATGCAATGATATGTACAGGTTTTCCCATTCTAATGAACTTTGAATGATTAAAAAATGGACATTATTGCCCGAGTAATGGAACAATTCGTCCGCCCGCTTATAAGTGAATCCATGATAGATCCAAGATAGCGGCATTCTAGCCTAGAAAACTATCGATTTTTTGAAAAAAATTATAAGGACCATTTTTGTAGAATATAAGGCGATCTTCATTTTTGTCTAAACAAAAATTCTCCAATTCGCCTATTTTGGCAGATATTAGCGAGAAACCCATTTTTCGGGCCTCGAGGGGCCATTTTCAGCCCTTTTCCACCTATTAATGTTGATAAACTTTTTATCGCTTAAAAGCATCCCCGAAGACCTTAGAATTGTACCACAAAGGAAAACTATACAGATTTATTTACATCTTTGTCCCTTTATTTACTGGACTATAAAGCATATTTTAATTTTTCCAGTATGTATTAAAACTAATAATAAAAATGTTTTGGTCTTCTAGGTATTTATTGTTAGTTTTTTTTGTTTTTGTTTTTATTGCTAAACATGAATACACTTTCAAAAACAAACCAATAAATACAATGTCCCATTAAAAAACTGTAAAATTTATGTCAAATTTATGTCGTTTCTTTCTAGTTTTCATTTGATTCATCATTTTCTTAAGCGTTTTTAAGGATTCCACGGCTATTTTACATTTTTTTTTAATATAGGAAGAGCCACATAGTCCTCGTTGGATAAGCTTGCACTTTTTTAGGATTATCATTTTTATTTCATTTTAAAAAGTTTTTTTAAAAATGCAAATAAGATCGTTTCAGAGTACCTTTAATTTTAGATTAGTTTTGGTCTAGTCCACTACACTTTACTTTTTAAATATGGCCTAAAAATTCGATGCTAAAACCAGAAGTTACTATTATTATTAGATTATTATAAATACCACACTAATTTGACTATTTTAAAGTATCAACAAATATTTTAAGTAAATTTATAACACACAACTATGACTAGTGCACTCAGTACTACATTTAGTAATATTAACAATAAGGTAAATTACCTGATACTTTCTAATTTTAGCTTCAAGTCAAAAAATATTAAATAATTTTTCTTCACCAACTAAAAATAAACAGGAAGTTGCATCTTCTTAATAAAATAGATGTAAGAAAATCATGCATCAGATAAGTAAACCTGACCTATCACAACGATTTTATTACTTTGTAGGCGTGACAATCATTACTTCGTACTTCTTTGTGTAATGAGCTGCATCCATTTTATCGTTATCTGTCCTCATTTAAAGCTTGATTCACAATAATTCTGTGAAATCAATGGCATTTAACTTTTAGTCATTTTTTTTGTTTTGGTATAAATTCTTTCTTTTATAATGTGGTTTAAGGTAAAGCATAGAAGTTTAACATTTTCCTTTGTGTAAAAATAGCTAGCAAATCGGTATTAATTGGCCGCTGAACAGCGGCTTGATAACCCTTATACAGAGCAAAATAGAAGCTGGTTTGGTACCTTAAATTTGACAGCAAACCACCAATATCATCTTTTAAAAAGCGGTATAAAAAACATAAAACACCAAAATTTGTACCAAAGTTACCTTTTCCCTATTTTCTATTTTTAAAAACCTTTAAAAAAAAATTTTTTAGAGTAAAAAATCTTGATTAAAGTGTGATTTATTCGCGATACGTCAATCGGACATCCGTAAAAAAGGAACAAACAAAATGGTTTTTTATAACCTTTTTAGTGCATTTTTCGCAGAGAATGTTTAGAAAAATCGCTAAACTGACCATTTTTTAAAAAAATTTATAACTTGGACGCATTTAAAGTTGAAAAGCTGATTTCCTGGAAGAAAACTGTTTATAATATTTTGTTCAAAGGGGCTTAAAGCGGACCTGTCCGACAAATAGTTTTTAACTGACCATCGTTATATTTTGATTAAGCATTATATTCGATAGCTTTGATGACATCGATCTAAAAAAATATACAGGCCACTAATTTGTTTCGTACCTATTTTGATTTCGTGTAAAAGGTACCAAACATTGCACTGTATGCGCGATTTCGCTTTTAGAGCAGAGTAGTGGGGGACCAAAGCATATATATATTTTTTGGTTATTTTTTTTTCTACGGCCGATTTTATTGAAATTTAGTATACAGGGGTTTTTCACGCGCTGATTACGAATCTGAAGTCAAATTTTGTCGGACACTACTAGTTATAACACCCTACTCGGATCTAACCTTAAAACGCACGAACTTTTCTAAAATTGGTCACAGCCAAACTGAATAATCTTATAGTAAAACATTTATTATTTATTAGGATACATTTATTTAAACGTTTCTTTAGTCGTTATTTTAATTAAAAAACACCACCTAAAGAAAAATATTTTTACTGTTAGAAAGTCAACAAAACTATCTAGGGATTTTTAAGCCGTGGTTCAACTTGGAAAACAATTGAAAAGCGCCAACTTTTTAAATTTTATTTGTGTTAAAATTGAGTTTAAATCAATAGCATTTATTTTATTTGTGTTTAAAAAAGAGCATGTTGTCAATTAGATACCTATTTAATATAATAACTCATCAACAAATCCAAATTCAGGGAAATGCGCCCCTGCCTCATGCACCCTTATCATAATGCACCATTTACAAAAGATTAAAATAATGTTTTTACTTGAATTAAAATGCTTTTTATAGAATTTTTAAAGTTCTATAGTAAAGATATTTTATTTTTTTACATTTAATGCTGGCAAAACAATTTAAATTTTAAATATAACGCCTTTCAGTTGTACCAACTTATCTGTCTTAAAATCCCTAGAAAATTTCGTTGTTTTTGAATATAAAAAAAATTGAATGTGTTTTCAGTAAAACTAATGAGTAAATAATGGGAAAAATGAGTTTATCCTGTAAAATAAAAGGTTTTCTACCATAAAATCACTCAGTTTGGCTGTGACCAGGTTCAAGAAGGAGGAATTTTTGGAAAGTTTGTGCATTTTGGAGGTTAGGTCCGAGTGGGATGTTATAACTTAAAAACTAGAAGTGTCTGACAAATTTTGACTTCAGATTCGTGATCAGCGCCCCAAAAAAAAACCCTGTGTACTTAATTTCAATAAAATCGGCCGTGGACCGTGGATAGGTAAAAAATTACCTTTTTTGGGGGTGTATTTTGGTTTTAGGCAATCAACCTAACAAATATAAATGTTGATATTCGACTAAAAAGATTATCGTTAAATAAAAGAGCACCGAAAAAGTATTTTGCCATGGCCTCGTGGCAATGCAAATTTATTAAGGTGGCCGTTTCGCCATGTTAAATCTCCATAAGAACATTACTGTCTTTCAGACTACCTGACTCCAAAACTTGGCAAAATAAATAAAGGATCACCTTATATTTACATAAATGAGACATGTATCTTTCATGTAAAGAGATACAATTAAAAAAAAACAAGTTTTAATGCTTTAAAACAAAGTTTTAAAACCACTACAAAATTGAGTTGGATTTTTCGGTAGTTAAAATTGAATATTTTCGGTATAAGAAATTTATTTCGCATTATATTTTTTTACTGTGATTTATAGACATTTAGTAGTAACCAGGTAACAAAAATAATACGTTTTATTATCCATTTTTCTTAATAGTGGTTTTTTTGTCGCACATTTAATTGTTTGTCCCATATTCGATGTATTTAGAACGGAGCGGTTTAAAGGATAAGCTTAATTTAAATAACGTACACTTCAAAGAAGGACAGAAGACTGCGTGTTACTAGGTGAGAGTATATCATGCCGACTCATAAGAAATCTGCCAAAAAGCGATTTCCTAAAACTTCAGGTATTTTTGAATAGATGGCACATCGTACAGGCCCGTATTAGTAAAATTTAACGCTTAGTTTAAATTGCGTCCTTTGTTAGTTAACACTTTCGAACACATACCTTTTAGAGTAGGGTTAGTATGTTTTTAGTGATTTTACTTTGACAGCGCTGTGAGATCGGAAGTACTGATAAGAAATAATACGTTAAATTGCTGTCATTTGGACGGTTTAATAAATGTCTAAAACATGCTTAGAAGTTCGGTGCAATAAGGATAGAAACATATAACCTTGTGCATACCTAAGTGCCGAAGGTATGTATATGCTCGGCCGACGGTCAGCGCTTACATGGGTCGAACTTAGCTATATAAATAAAAAAATATGTGCCATACAGTCTATCAGCTCTGCAGTCAGAGCTGTCAAAGTACTCTAAAATAGTACTTCAAGTACAAGTACCAAGTTTTTGATTTTTTAAAAATTACTTCAAGTACAAGTATCAAGTATTCATTAAAATGTACTTGCATTTTCAAGTAAATTAAAAAAGTACTTGAAGTACCACCCAAGTATTTTACTTGAAGTAAATCAAAGTACTTGAAGTAAACCAAAATACTTGAAGTAAAACAAAGTACTTGAAGTAAAACAAAGGACTTAAAGTAAAACAAAGTACTAGAAGTAAACCAAAGTACTTGAAGTACATAAAAATACTTGAACTAATTAAAAGTACTTCAAGTAAAACAAATTATACTTGAGTAGTATTTTTTGTAAGGAAGTTAGAGGGTTTATTCCTCAAAACGGGGTTTTCTAACTCCTAAAGGTTTAAGGACTGAGCGCTACGTCATTGGAAAGTAGGCCAGTCGGTAAAAACTATAGTTAGGAAAACAAGTAGTAGGTAGTAGGGTTGCTAAGTGTCCCGTTTTAAGTCGGGATCTTATGCATCCGATGTCCGAAATAATGTAAAATTTCGTATGAAATTTTTGGCAACAGGCCTACAATGCCGTACTCGGGTGAGCGCTCGGGCCTTAAACTATTATAGGAAATATTGTTTTTTTTTTCCAAAATGGTTTTTTTCCTGTGGTTGCCAACGGGTTGGCGTTGGCACCCGTTGGCATCCGATTCATCTGTCAAAAGCGAGTGTTTTCATATGTGTGCCTACAGCAGGTTGTCACCCAAAACCTATTCTTGGGAAATATTTTAATTTCCCATCAACACAAAATCAAGTGAGAACAACCTAACTTCAATTTTGATGTCGTTTTCATTTTTAGTGGAAATATTGTAAATTCGAGTACTTGGTTGATTTTTTACTTCAACTACTTTTTATTTACTTTAAGTATTGTTTTTACTTCAACTACTTTTTATATACTTGAAGTACTTTCTTTACTTAAAGTACTTTTTTTTACTTCAAGTACATCGTAATACTTCAAGTACTTAAATAAATACTTCAAGTAATTTACTTGGTCAAAACAAGTAAAAATCCAAGTATTTTCATAAAAACCAATCAAGTACAAGTACAAGTACCTCCTAATAAAAAGTACTTGAAGTAAAATTTAAAGTACTTTAAGTAAAATATTACTTAATGTATTTCAAGTTTTGACAGCTCTGTCTGCAGTGTAGTAAATCATACATTTTTATTGGCATAACTACGTTCGACTAAGCGTTGACCGTCGGCAAGCACTAAAGAAAAACCATGGGTAAAACGAGTGCTTACTTAGTGTACTTCTGTCCTTATTATTTTCATTCGTTAAAGAAGGACACGAATGCACTTAGTGCGCAAACTTATTACGTAATGGTTGGACATGTTATTTCGACCTTCGAGCATATACATACTAAAAACACACTGACAGTGCGAACAAGCGTGCAAGAGAAGAAAAATAACAGTATTACCTTTTTCTCCCTCGCTCCAACGTGCTTTTGGTCGAAACCTCCTTATCGGCTAATCATCACGTTGGAGCGAGAAAAGGTTATAGTGTGATTCTTCTTTCTCTCTCGCAAGCTTGTTCGCAGTGCAGAATTCAAGGCTGCCCCTAGTAGGTATATGCTCGAGGGTTTCGACACAACTTTTATAAACTTCAATTGACTTTATTTGTTAACGGTTTTAGTCAATGGCATCAGCTATTATAAGTACGTGTAATTAATGTTCATTACACGAAGCAAATTTCTTAGTTCAAAAATATCAAAGATTCGGATTACTCAGTTAATGAGGTTAATTCTGTTTAAAGCGTAGTTTTACATAATTTCATATAACTCGGGTTATTTCAGTATTTAAGTCTGTAATGACATTTGACTTTTACATTTTTAACATATTTTGGGTAATAAGATTAATATACAAATAAACAATAAAATATGATAAACTCAGTTTTTATTTACAAAACACATACAAAAATGTTTTCAATTTATTTTACATATATACAGGGTGTCCCACGATCGACAAACTGCGGCGATTTCTTGAAAAGTGTGTTTTGGAAATTTTGAAGATTTACTAACGTCGGTGGGAGCAAGTCGGCTAAAATATTTCCAGGGTGGTGGCTGTTATACCAGAAGTAGGTGTCAACTTGCTTAATTTAAATAAAACACCCCATGAGTAGAACGTAAATCTGCTATGCGGCCATCCAGAAATTTTAACCTGGGCTTTAAATTTTTTTCCAAAATTTTTAATTTTCCAATATCTACCTGAAATAACTTTTTAAAAAATAATGAAACTGCCAATATTTTTATTTCATTTCAATCTAAGCTAATACTAGAATCATACAAATTGAATAATTGGGGCCCATGACAGCTACAAAGAGAAATATGGGCCCTCAAACCACAAAAAGAGGTAAACAATAAACCTAAGAGCCAACTTTAAATTGCATTAAAAAAGAAAACTAGAAATGATCGAGTATTTCTAAATAGTCAAAAACATCTTCAATTCATGCCCTTTCGAACAATATGCAATAACCACAATTTGCTTAAAAACAGCAAGAGTTATTTGTCAACTTTATAAGATGGGCATTTTTTCCTTTTGGCTGTCATGGGCCCCAATCATTGAAATTGTATGATTCTAGTATTAGTCTAGATTAAAATAAAATAAAAATGTTGTCACTTTCATGATTTTTCAAAAAGTTATTTAGTTCGAAGTCAGAAAATTAAGAATTAAAAAAATTAACAAAAAATCTTAGGGCCAAGTTCAAAATATCTGAGTGGACCACATAGCAGAGCCCCACCTATCTCAGATTTATGTATGTCTACTCATGTGCGAACAACTTGCATATTATTTCATTTTAGATTCTACACAAGGTTTCATGCTTCATGTCCTCTACCTAAATCTAAACGTTTTTGACATATTTAAGTTTTGTACATAAATTTTGCTATGAAAAAGCCGTTATTTAATCTGAGTTTGATTTATTGTTAAAAAGAACCTACTTTAATAATTTTTTAAAAATATTTTAATAACTTATAGTTTTTAAAAAACAAGATTGAAAATAAAATTAAAAACCAGCTAAAAAACATTTTTTTGTAAAGCCCCAATTTTTTAATCATATCTTATTTAGCATTAAAATAAGGGCAAGTTTGTATAAGGATGCCTATTCCGAAAATGTTTAGTTTTTGGTAAATTATTACATAGTTTAATATTTTTATATGGCGATTGCTGATTTGATGTTTAGTTATACTCCTATTTGGTTAAAATATTTTACTCTTAGTTGGATTATGACGGTGACATTTATATAGGAATTGTTTTTAACGCCATTATAGTGAGCTCCGAGTATTATGGAGTCCCATGAAAAATATTAAAGTGGCAATATATCAAATCCAAAAATTTTCGTAATGGACAACCTTACACAAACTTGCAAATATAAGATAAAATATAGATAAAATTATAAAATTCGGGGTTTTCCTTAAGAACAAAGATTTTTGGCAATTTTTTAAATTTCATTTTAATCTTATTTCTTGAACACCCTTTGTAATAAGTTATGAGAATACTGTAAAATCTCCTTGAATTAAGGCATGTAAACATCAGTTTTGATGTAAAAACTTAAATATGTCAAAAAAGCTTAGATTTAGGTATAGCATATGATAATGAAATTTGCCTAAAATCTTGTGTAGAAATCTAAAGATAAAATAATATATAGGGAGTTTTATTTAAAATCAGCTAGTTGACACCTATTTTTGGTATAATCGGAAGTGTCACAACTTGAAAATATTTTAACCGAGTTGTCACTATCGACGTTAGTAAACCTTAAAATTTTAAAGCTTGCCTGTCAATTGCTGCAGTTCGTTGTGGGACACCCACAAAAGTATTTACTTTTAAGTTTTATTTTTGATATAACCAATTACAAAATGTGTCATCTTCTAAAGCGAACTGAAGCTAGTCTTAAAGAGGATTGTTTTCTTTTTGTGGATTATGTTTGCTCATAAAACCCTCAGTTTGGATTTTAACTCTCGATAATAATGGTGGTATCTTGAAACAGTGCAACTTATTTGGGTATGTGGATATCCTGAATTATCTTAACTCTTTTTTTTTTCATAGTCATTTCAGCACATAAACCTCCTGGCCTTTTAACAGATCCTGTACTCGGTTGTAAATCCTAAAATATCAAAGATGAATAATATTAGTATTGACCTATGTCCAGGGTTTTATGTTAATTTTATGTAGTTTACTAGCTTTTCGCCCGCGTGGATTAAACGATTTTGGCTCTTCTTGTTTGCCCGTCTCACAAAAAAAAATTATATTCGATACATGGATACATGGAAGAATATTCTTAGCCTAGCCTTTTGCCAAATTTTATCGTGACGAGTCAAGGATAAAAAATGAATGAGTGATCATGATTTTATTTTATTTTTTCAAATTAAACCCTATAATTTTTAATGATTATGACAGATATTATCTCTAATGACTAGATGCATTTGTTTAATAAAATAAAAAAATAAATAAAAAATTGTAATTGAATTGTATTAAATTGTTATATTTTCCTTTAATAGGCACTTTATTCCGCTTTGGTTTATAGAATAACATATTATTTAAATATTAAGTTTTTAGATAATATAAAAAAATTTAGACTAATAACTACTCAAAAACATCACAAAATCTACATGTTTTTAAAGTGTACTCAAGGGCGGATTGGAAAATTCTTATGGGGGAGGCGGCCTTAGGCAGGTTAACCAGGGTTTTGGGGGTATTCATATTGAAATACGCCCCAATGTTAAGGGGTCGGGCGTTCTCCGTCCAGGTTAGCCACCTGTCTGGCTCCACTTGTAAATTACAAATTACAGTAGGCCTACGTATTATAGCAACCACATTATTTTTACAAATAACTATTGCCTAACCTAAAACAATAGGCAATATAAAAAGTTGTCGATTAATAAGTTACTAATTAACATAACAACAGTTATGTTCTTCCATTTAACTCGTTTGTTTTTCCTTTTTTAGATGAAGGGGGCACAATCGCCCCATTCGCCCCTCTCTGAATCCGTCTTTGAGTCTACTGATAAGCTTTAATATGCAAAAATACTTACCAACACTACCAATAGTGGTACAGCTGTAAGGTGGCAAACAAGATTTTACTCAACAACCACAGACATTATATATCCGGTAAACATTTTTGGAATCAAATCAAAACTAATTAAGCAAGCCTTATGTCATTCTTAACATCTAAAAGAAAATAAAATAATAAGTAAATAATATTTTTTGCATAAATATAATTAAAGAGGTGAAATAGCAATGGTAGAGATTGAACGCTGTAAGAACAACACCGATACGTCACGGTCTCATATGGCAAACCCGTATAAAACCGTGACGTATAGGTGTTGTTCTAACAGCGTTCGATCTCTACTGATCATTTTATGGCATGAAAAAGTATTTGTAAAGATTTTGGTAATGAAATAAAAAATAATAATTGTAATAGGATCTATGGAAGAATTATGTCATTTATTTATCATATATCCTATTCACCATGATAACTTTACGTAATGCTAGTGTATTAACTTATCCTTAACAATTTGTGTCAATTTTTTATGAAATATAAATAAATATAGGTAAATATATGAAATTTAACCAGTCAAGTAAAAACCTTTCAACAGAAAAAAGATATGTACTGGGGCTTTAACAATTATTGCATAGTTCTGTGCTAAAATGAATTAAAATATCTCTTTGTCAAACCTAAATATTTTTAAATCAATTATTGGCCAGTTTCAGGATGGTTTAAGGTCAAACCATAAACTTTAATTTCGTTTGTGCTGCTGTTGCAGTTCCCGTTCGCAAGTTAGACTTGGGCGGCAGTGAAACGGCAACGACAATGAAATGTCAAGTTTAAAAATTGGCAGTTACTTTTGAAAGTTGTATCCGCGATGAAATATAATTTTAAAAAATAATGCGAATTAAATTTGTACTTACCTTTTGTCATCTTTGGGTATAAAATACCCTAAGCAGGCCTAAACTCTTTGAGTCATTTTAGTTTTGTATTTCCTTATAACCACTTTTACATCGTCTTTTAATGTCTTTACAGTTCATAAGAACACAAAACGTAACAACAAAATGCACCAATTACATTCCATAAATATTTACACCTTTAACTAAACAAAGCATGTTTGAAATATAAACAAAACTCGTTATTCGGAATCGGAATGGCCATTTGAAATCCAGAACACCAACTGATTTGTATCCTATATTCTAATAGGTACATTCGAATCTCAAAAGCCAGGTATTGCATACTCTGTCATTCCATAATTTAAACAAAGACAAATAGATGCGACGAGCATCACAAGGTAAAAAAGAGGACAAAAGGATAATCGCTCTTCTCGTCTCGGGTAATAGCCAAATATTTATAGTGGGACATTCTCCAGTAAAAGAAAAGATGTACATTTTAAAACTGCCTTGTGTACGCCATATTAAAATAATTATTTTGTTGTGAGACTAAGTTATTTGGGTATAACAACTACATTTTTTTGTTTTACAAGTATTTTATTAAAAATAATAGGCTTGACGTTTTGGAGATAAATGTATCTATCTCAGTTAATAAAAGCAAATAAAAATTTCGTTGCTTAAAACTAATTTAACAATATTTTAAAACAGTCAAAAATACCTAAAAATACTAAAAAAGTTAATTTTAAGGAGACATTTCTTCAGAATTAAGTTGCGATGTGGATGAAAATAAATTCGCTTCTTGCATCATTCAGGCGAGAACGCCAAAAATCTGTCACAGACATTCTACAAAAGTTTGTTTTTGGCCCAAGTTATCGCTTGTTAAATCCATTAACAAAGCTTTGCTCCCTGTATGGTTTCTTCTCTTTAACAAATTAAAACACCATTTTCTTTTATTTTTTTACGTTTTTGCGAAAGGCCCGCTATAACTACAAAACTGGCAGCGCTAATTATAACGTCGTCATCTGTTTCCGACGACATGATGAGTTTCCACGGATCGTTTGCGAACGAGGGAGCACGAACGAATTCATTCGTTCGTTCGTTCCTCGTGTTCGCATAATTTAAACGCTCCTATAGCAGACTATTACCTCTACATTGTAGTCAGTTGATCATACATTTTTATTTATTCGTCCGATGTCAGCGCTAATCGTCGCCATCGGTCGCCTTGTAGTTTTTGATAAAATACCTACCTTTTTTGCTACGAATTCCCGCAGAAACATTCATAATACTTAAACTACAAGGCGGGTTAAACAAAGGGATATCCTTTTTGCTTTTTATACCTATGATACCTATTTGTTTTTCCATTTCATTGAATTTCTAAACTTTCATTTTCTGGCGATTTTTAATTTTACTATGTACTTGCTCTACCACACTATTTTTATAATAAAAATCGGTGGTACTTTAACATAATAGGGCGGTAAAATATTTTGTCAATTTAACTATATCGCAACATTTTAGTTACATGAGTGAACAAACATTTAAATTTTTTAATAATTTTTAAATTTCGCATACTATTATTTTTAAATTTTACCA
The DNA here is from genome assembly GCA_019359885.1 of Listronotus oregonensis. NCBI lineage: Eukaryota > Metazoa > Arthropoda > Insecta > Coleoptera > Curculionidae > Listronotus > Listronotus oregonensis. The sequence goes on from JAHBCN010012009.1 coordinate 18,700, forward strand.
ATAAAATCCAAAAATGGCTAATTTGTTTTATAATATAGTCAAAATTCATTATGGCGAATTTTAATTTAAAATTTGTAAAATATTGAAGAATGACCCTTAAATTTTATTAAATTGTTTCAGCTTTTGGGCGAAATAAGTCTCGACTTCAGAACATATTGGCATTTATTTTTAGTTGAAATTGTTGACATTTTTTCGGTTATACTTTTCTACGCACCGGGGCAGCACTTGGTGGAACACAAAATTGTAAAATATTAGTATCTAAAACGCCTGCGCCAGCGCATCCAGACGGCCACCTTAATGTATAAATTATTCTAAATTAAAATATTTAACAAAAAAATATCATGTTTTATAAAAAGAAAAAGTAAAAATGGACTATATACTTACAAATTTCTTAAGTAAAACTTGAACCACCCATCTGAGACACAACGTAAATGTTATGACAAATGTCATTTTTAATATCACGTTTCTAATTTCTTTGTTTACAAGAGTGACTTGATACCTTCGAAAAAAGTCTGTTTCTGCCGCAAAGTGCGTATGTAATGCAAAATATACTTAATAATTTATAAATTATTTTAAATGTAAAGGTTTAGAAAAAATAATCTCCTTATACAACAATATACTATTTTTTTGCTTGATTTAAAAAGGCAAGTGATGAAGACGAAACTGAACAACAATTCTTAAAGGAATTGGGAAATATGATAAACGTTATAAACATTGTACTTAGAAACAAAATATGTGATATTAAAAACAATCAAATTTCTAAATTTTTTTTTCATATTGCTGTATTTTATTGTAGAAACAACCGTAAATAAACTAAAATCTAAAAATAAAATGTAAAAGTCGCAAAAAGCAAATACACGCTTCTAAATATTTTGCGTTTTCTCACGGGACATTTCTGAAGTACGTTTAAGAATTCGTAACTACATAACTGAATAAAGTTCTTTTATTGACATGTGGTACACATTGGATCTTGAAAGACGCTTTTTAACTTCGAGTTAGGTTATGGTAAAAGTGTTTCCAGTATGTGTTTAATACATTATTATTGTATATTTAAAATGTTTTGATATTTATCTAATAAAACAACGTATCGGTAACAGTATCATTTATTTTAATAGAATGTATTATTAAGGTAATTATTTTTATATTTTAAGTAGTATCGTCACGAAACTAAATATTTCGAGGTTTGGAGAGAAGGAAAGACCTCTGAAGGCAGCGCGTTTACCGGGTTGAAAATTGTTAGGACAGTTAACATACCGGTTTATTTTGGGAGAAACGGTAACGTAGGGAAGGTGTTATGACGTCAGTATCTATGTCATTACTTGTACCCAATATCCACCGCTATCGCCACTAGTCGGGAGGAGCGTTAATAATGGTTATGTCAAGTGTCAAATTAGAATAATGGAGGATTCACGGCTTTTCTATTGTTTTGGTTCTTGTTATGTTTTAACAACTATTTGGATTGCAGATTTTTGATTTTTAGTTAATTCTCAAAGGGATAAATTAGTGCAATTATATTTAAATCAAAAGGAAAAGATGTACTTGTTATAGTTGATTTGGAAACAGCTTATATCTTATTGAATGGAAAATTTGGTTTATATCTTATCTTTTAGACTTATTTTTTAACTCTCCAAAGACCTTACATTTGGACTTAAACTTAAATTATTAAACGATTAGTATGTAAGTTGACACACGCGTGATATATGTAAACCGTTTCGTTTTTGCGAGGCGGGTTAAACACGGTTAGAATGGTGGGGAAAAAACTGCTATCAACCAGTAGCTAAAAACGGTATGTCGCGAAAAAATCCTTTTAGCTTGGCCTTCGTAAAGTAAGCACACATTTAGGGAGTTATATAACTTCTTACGGGAAAACGACTGCAGAAGGTGCGGAAAAACTCCTGAGGACCAGAGAGGAACTCACCTTGCTATTGAGTAGTACCTCGAATATACCTACCTTTTAAGGTAATTCCTAATGCATCTTTTTCTAACCCACCTGGTAACGCGATCCTCCGGAGGTAAAAGTACAAGCATTGAGGAGAAGAAAAAGAATGCTACATTTTTAAGTACCTAGATGTGGCACCTAAGAGTTTTTAAAATTATATTTGAAATACGTATCTATCGAATATGGAAACCTTATTTTAAACAAAGTAGCGTAAAGTAATCTTTAAATTAATTTTAAAGCACAAACAGTAATTTCAAAATAGAAAAACAATAAAACTTGTAGTTATGCAAGGTTAAAGTAAAAGTCGTAAAATGCTATAATATAAAACGTGTTATTATAAAGTTCATTGTCAAGGAATGTTGATTTTAAACAGAAATTTCATAATGTACAGACTGTTTAATTTAATTCAGTTTGGAAACTGTCAAATGTGGCTTAATCAAATGCCCTAAAAAGGACATGTGGACATGACATAGTAAAACAATTAGTTTTTAAGTAAGATGTTGGGGACTGTGGAATCTATCAAGAATTTTATTTTATTACATAGTTTTTATTGGATTTTTGGAAACCTCTTTGGTTGTGAAAAACATTTTACTTTTTTTTTAAGCTCTAACCCTGTGTTAACCCCTTACCATTATCTATTTTTTTATATAGCTATGACCTACGTCATAGCAACGATAATACTACTACGAATAGATGGTTCATTTAAATGGGGCGTTTTGAATCAGTTCGGAGATATCAATGCTTCCGTAAATGCGAATAAAATTAAGTCGGTAACCTCTGCCCCAGCGAAACAAACCGTGCGACATTGCCAATGTCTGTCGCTTGTACCTTATTCGGAACACGAAGTAGCGAAAGCGGGCGGGTAAACGGTATGTGTATTTTCTAGTGCGTTTCATCACCAATAGTAAAGGCCTGCCGGACACTGTTTAACTTTCGTTCAAGGATAGCGCGAAAATCTCTCGATGGACATCGGCTCGCGTTAGCCAAAGTCCATTAGGGGTATCAAAAATATAGCATTGAATGGTTCATCTTATCCGTAGTAGTATTATCTTTGGTCATAGCTATATTGCTTCTTGATCTTTGTTGGTATAAAGTTATATTAATTTGTTTAAATCATATAATACTTTATTATAAAAGTAAAAAAGACACTAAGAAAATTAAGATTAATCGTTTAATGTCGTAAATCCAGTTGCCTGGCCATTCAAAAACTATTGACGGTGACTGCTTTTTGGCTGATAGATTGTGATCAAATTAAGTTTCCGTTACCGCGGCCCTGAAGGCCATCAGTTCTCCAAAAGTTAATTTCAACTAGTGGGGGACTGTATACAGGCCCTGGAAAGAGTAGGCTTGGCAACAACACGGTAGCCTGAGTACCAGGCCACGAGGGCCACCCCGGTAAGAGAGGCCGACGACCTAGCCAAAGAGGATCAGCCATGGAAATGATAGGCCTGAGCCATTCTGTGGAATCTCGGCAGGCCTCTTTAAAGCATCTATTAAGGCTGGGTAGCCAGAAGTTTCAAGCTGGTGGGTCAAATACCAGGACAACGCAGGCAATGCAGTTCTTTAAGACCTGCTCGGCCAAGTTTACCTATTGAGGCCACAATCGTAAGGTCGTAAGGATAACGGTAGGTCAACTAACAGGACATTGCAAACTCAACAAGCACCTGAAAAGATTAGGCCTGGTGGAGGATAGCCTGTGTAGGTTCTGCCAGAAGGCTGAAGAAACAGCCGTACATGTGTGGTGCCACTGCGAAGCACTGTGTAGGCTTAGGTTTACTAGGCTTGATACTCTAAAGAACGATAGGAGAAACCACAATAAATCTGGCAAGGTTGTAGTGGTGGAGGTCATTTTTGCCATCTCCGCTCAAATAATCTAATCTACCTTTATATAAATAATAAAAAAAAATGGTGAAAAATTCATTAATTTTTGCTAAAAAATTAAAAAACCCCTCCATGCTGGCTTGCTTAGTTATGTATTATTTGCCTAATTAATCTTTAAATGACCAATGGTCGACTCGTTATTTAAAAAATATCTCATGTTAAAGTTAAAAAAGTTGTTATAGTTATGTTAGTAAATTGTAAATATAGTTGTTAATATTTTATATATATATATATATATATATATATATATATATATATATATATATATATATATATATATATATATATATATATATATATATATAAATATATATATAAAAAAAAAAAAATGGCTCATAAAAAAAACTAATAAAGATATAGAAAACCTTTTTTTTTGGTTACATCTATTTGTTATTGTGTGATATTTCCAGCAAGCATTTTATAAAAGTTAAATTTATAATATTATTTATTCACTTCACATTGTTGCATGATGTTCTATTGACATGTACAAAAAAACAGTAATACTATTAAGATTTGCATAGCCCTTATTAGAATAAGGCCAGTCATAAAAATTTTGGTAGGATACTTGCACTTTTCAAGAAGAGACTCCGCAATTTTTTTTATAGATTTTTATTGCATACTGATTTTTCTCAACACGCTGATCAGAAGTCTCCACGGACACAAAACCCGAAAACCCCCCAACCCCTCCAAAATCACCCTTTAAGGTCACTGGGGATATTTCTAATAGAGACTGGGTTTTGGCCAATTGTTTTCAAACTTTGCATAGTGATAGTTCTCAACACGCTGATCAAAAGTATCCACGGGCACAAAATCCGATGAACTAGTACACAACTGATAATAAAGTTTTTTTCCAATAAAAAAGGTACTACCATCAATCAAGAGAGGCGAATAAAATCTATTCGCATGATTTCAACAGTTATTTTAATGACAGAAAGTGTGTCAATCAGGGCACAAATCAGTATAAAATACTGTTACAGTTTTAATCGTTGACACGCAAAGATAAGCTCTCGCGCTTAAAGAATGAATCCTATTTCTTTTCAAGATCGCTTTAAATTTAGTATCGTTAAGCTGAATTACAAGATGTAGGTACTTAGTACCAGGTCAAGATTGTATTTTCCTCGTAAAGAACAAATCCTTTTTACTCGATCATTCTTATACAGGGTGATTCATGAGGAAATGTCAATACTTCAGGTACGTAGTCAGGGGCCCAAAATAAATACAAAAGTCTATACAATTATGGGTCCGCAAGGCCCTCCTTTCCGAAATACAGGGTGTATGAGTTTTTATTTAATTTTACTATTTTTTAAATAAAATCTATGATAATGTAAATATTGGATTAAAAATTGGTATCCGAGGGTTTTTTGGTATGACGGATTCGAACCTAATCTAAGTACGGCTCTTACTTGTAGGGGGTGCCACCTACACGTCTTTTTATTATTTTGAACAATCATAACTTTTTGGTACGGCCATGTATTACATTTTTAAATAAATTAAATAATTGTTTTGAAATCTTTTCGTCAAATATGTTAAAAGTTAATATGAGCAGCCGTTTTCCAGATATTTGGATTAAAAAAAAAAATACGACGCATCTGATTTTATTATAGCAAAATAAAAAAAAATAAAACAAAATGTATAATTAAACAATATGTATTTTAATTTTCAATAAAATTATCGTTCTTAAGTTATGTTTAGAAAACAACAACCATTTTTTACTCCAATGTTTACATTATCATAGATTTTAGTTAAAAACTCGAAAAATTAAATCTCCAAAACATCTCTCTAACACCTGTATTTCGAAACAGGTCTTGCCCCATATTATTATTTGTAACGACTTTTATGTTTATTTTTGGACCCTGACTACTACCTGGAAGTATTGACATTTCCTCTATTGAATCACCCACAGCACCAACAAAATTTTTATAAGTAATGAATTTTCATTTTTGATATATCATTATAATTTTATGTTAAGCCCAAACAGCGACACCATTTTTAAAAATCCAGATTCTGTTTTACTTACATTGACACAGGTTTGTCTAAAAAAGAATGTCACTAAAATTACAATAATAATAATAATAATATATAAATATAAAAGAAGTTTACTGGGTGCCGTTTGGTTAAAAAATATGTGGTCCCTTGCATTTAGTGTTATTTTTAAATCGTTGCCAATATTTACATCTCTACCAATTTTGATATAACTTTAGTTTTACTTAATAACGTAGGTGAATAACAATACTACAAACTAAAATTATTTTTGTAGTATGTTCGTTTATACCCACGCGCAAAAATTCCGAATATAAATATGGAATCTTATATTCAAAAGTTACTAATATTTTGCATTTATTATATGAAATAGGATTTATGGAGTATAAAAAAACGTTTTTATTTTTACAAAATAATAAATATTGGTATTTATTTTCAATAAAATAAAACTACAAAATACAGTACTCCGCCATGATAAGTTGAACACCAGTCAGAGCAAATTGAGCCACGTCTGTGTAAACGTCATTTTGTGTCGTTTGTATTTCATCAATATCTTTACTAGTTCAGTAAGTAAAGAAACAAGGCTGTAAATAAATCTGTACAGTTTTCCCTTGTGGCGCAATTTTTAGGTCTTCGGGGATGCTTTCAAGCGAAAAAAGTTTATCAACATTAACAGGCGGGAAATGGCTAAAAATGGCCCCTCAAGGCCCGAAAAAGGGGTTTCCCGCTAATATCCGCAAAAATATGCAAACTGGAGAATTTTTTTTCAGACAAAAAATAAAGATAGTCTTGTAATCTACAAAAATGGTCCTAATATTTTTTTTTCAAAAAAGATCGATAGTTTTCGAGATAATGGGACCCAAAAGTCCCCTCATTTCAGCTGCCGCTTTATCGCTAGAATGCTGCTGCTATCTTCATGGATTCACTTATAAGCGGGCGGACGAATTGTTTCATTACTCGGGCAATAATGTTCATTTTTTTATTATTCAAAGTTCATCGAAATGGGAAAACCCGTACCTATCATAGAATATTTAAAAAAGCGGTCAATGTTTTTTTCACAATATTTTGAGGGTATTTCATTAATTTATTGATATTTTTTGAAAAAATGGTTTTTTATTAACATTTCTTTTTTATAATGAGACCTTAGCAAGTGTTCAATGATTTGATTGAAAATTTGCGGAATTTTAATTGCAAATCAAGAATTACATTTTTTAAAAATCCACCGTGATAATTGCTTGCCATTGTTAAAAGATAACGACCAATCTAAATATAGTCAAATAAGAGCTTTCACAAATCCCGATAAAATAATAAAATGGAGAGTCTGCTATAATAAACCTCTTATAAACGTGACAGCCATGCATTGTTTGCAAATATTCGTCCAATATTAAAAGTCATAATAAACATAAATACCTTTTGGGGCTATTGTGTTAAATTCTTCTAGACAAGTTTCCACCTACATGACGAGATTTATAATTTTGGTAAAATTTTTAAAATAAATACCCCAATCCTTGACTTTATACTAGTTTCGGAAAATATTTTTATATTAATATTAGAGCGATAATCCCAAAGTGGTGACGACGCCAGACCTGCAACATGTTCAGAAATTTAAACCGAGACAATGTTGGTAACTTTTTATTATTTTTGACAAGCGGACTTTTATCAGTTTAAAACAAAAATATAATTATTTTTTATAAAAATGGAGATACTCGCTAGACTAAGAAGGAATCGCTTTGGTCCAGGTCCAGTGTATAGACTTGTGCATTAATCAACTGTCCCTTTCGATCTTAGATCACCTAAATCAAACAAAAAAACCTTAAAATCAAAATAAACGTAAAAATGTTTAAAGGTTAAACAATAATTAAAATTAAAAATTTATATTTGAAAAATTTTGAGAACTTTTTTTTACATATACCAAAATGTAAATGATAATTTTTGTTGTGACTAAAATAGAATTAATCCGTCTTTTGGTCTGATAAATAAACAAAACGTTCTTAGAATCAAAAATTTTAATTTTTAAATGAGAAATTTTTTAACACATTTTTAATTTTCATCTTAAAAAAATAACCGACTTACACCAAAAATCGGTGGTTGGTTAAAAGTTTGTTTTAGATAATCTCAAGTTCAGAAGGGTCAATCACCCCTGTATCATGATCTTCCAGAAGATCAACCAAAGCGGTATTTTCACAGTAGTGAGTAAAAAAACCATTTATAATTCATAAATCGCCATAACAATATAGAGCATTCTGGATATATTTTTTAAGTATTTAAAACTTGATAATCAAACAAGGCCTTAAGTAAATCTTTATTAGACCTTTTTTTTCCGAGCGTTAAATTTCCCGATTATTTTAAAAGGGTTTTAAATATTTTTAAAGGACTTCATTTTGGATCAAGTGTTGTCTTATTGTTACCTTTTTTAATTAACCGATTTTGTTAAAAATGCCCCTATTTACCATTTATTGATGTTATCTTATTATAGAGACCAATATATATATATAAATTTTAAACTGCAAGAATAAATTAATTTCTTGTGTATAACCTCCTATAATATAACATATAATTTAAAACATATTTTTTGACCCAGGTGTGTTTAATCTAATTACTATGTCACTACTATTTCCATACGAGCAAAATTAATTTATAATGCAATTAAAACCATCCATCATCTAAAATTACCGTTAGTTCTTCTATAGTCCCTATAGTTTCAATTTCGGTTACGTCATATATTCTCTTTTAAAATTCCATAATAAAGTGTTTTACTTTTCAAATGCTATTAAATTAACCCCCATCTAAGCCTATCCTTCTTTGCGTAAATTAAACTGAGACGGAATATCGGCAATCTCTTAATTTCGTTGCCCGCCCGGGAAAATATCGGAAATAAAACAGTGCGATGCGGTTTGGAAGATTTAAAACCAGTCATTGAAACCAGCAGGTATAAACTTTGTTTGCATGGTGAGAAAATTTCGGTTTGTTTTTTAAAGAAAACTGAATTAAACAGGTCAAAAACTTTTTCAAATATAAAATAAATTTTTTATTAAATATAATAAATATTAAAAAAAGTATCCCGACGGTTCCTAAAAAGTTTTGGTCAAGGTATAAAAATTTATTAATAGTTAATTTTTCCACTTTCCCATCTTTTAAAAAATTAAAGCCCCTTTAAATGTATAAGCCAAATATGAAACGTTGGATTCTTCTTTTTCTGTTATAAATAAAGGTTGTCAGGTTTATTCCCTTTCTTTGATTTCTAAACAATAAAATTT
>JAHBCN010012010.1:0-27842 GCA_019359885.1 Listronotus oregonensis
GTTATCTCGAAACTATCGTTTTTCGAAAAAATGATAAAAACCATTTTGTAGATTAAAAGGGCGATCTTTTTTTTAGTTTTAAAAAAAATTTATTCGCATATTTTGGCAGATATTAGGGGAAAAATTTAAATTTTTTTAGGCCTTGGGGGGCCATTTTCACCCCTTTTTCCCTGATGTTGATAAATTTTTTTGGCTTGAAAGCATCCTCGAAGACCTAAGAAATGCGAAAAACTGTACAATTTTTTACTGCCTTGTCCCTTTATTTATGGATTTCTCATTTGAATAGATATAATAAAATAAATTTCACATTTTATTGAAATTTTTTTGTTCTACAAGACAGTGTTATTAGCTATAGGTACACACTGTCGTTTTCGTCTTTAAGCTGTCATCATCAACTCTTTTTTTTTAAATAGGGTTCTGGATTTTTAATTCATATTTTAAGAAATTTTAAGGTCCCAAAACCAAAGATGTATGGCACCTATTCGAAAAAATCCTTTTTATGATTTCCGGGTACGATGTTACCAAAAATCTATTTTCTGTCCCTCTCTAACACATTATTAAATAAGAATTTTTCGAATAAGTGCACACATCATTGGTTTAAAGACCAGAAGCTTTTAAAAATCCACATTAAAAACCCGGGGCCCGTACTTTATTTTTATTTATTTTTTTTTTAATTTCCCCAACCAACTATACATTTTATTACAGGGAATAAAAATTAAAAAATATAACAATATGTAATTAAAAAAAACAAAGTTGATGATGGCATAGGGACGAAACTTCGGTATGAAAACTAATAACAGCGTTTTGTAGAACAAAAAAAGAGCAATAAAATAAAATTAATTTTGCTATATCTATTTAAATAAGTAAAAAAAAATGTAAATGACATCGCGAATATTCGTTAAGTAAATTTAAAAAATTTTTTAATACAGTTTGGGTTTTCAAAAAAATATGCTTTATATATTTTCCCGGGTTTTTTGGGCCCCCCCTTATATTTTAAACATAAAAAATTCTATGAGGCGGGGTTAAAAATCAGAATATAACTTTGGAATTAGTATTAGTGACAATTTTAAGATCATAGAAAAGGCATTTATATAGTCCGTATTTCTTTTATTTCTTTTATTTTGCTTTAAATCAATCTGGGGAAAAACGATCTAATTTGGGTTTTTTTTTATTGTTTTAAATTAAATGAAGCGACTAAACTAATATTACTATAAATAAATTTTGATTTATAAACTGTCTAACATTAGGAAACTTTATTCCTATCTCTGATAACTTAAGTGCCGTTAAAGAATTTACTTATTTATCTACCCTGTATACATGAAAAAAAATTATTTTAACAACCTGAAATCAAAAACCAAATTTCACCTTATTATTACGCTTGGTTAAACACACAGTACGATAATATAAAAAATATTTATTTGGACAATTGTCAACTGGTGTACTTTCCATGCTAGATATTATCTTTATTAGAATTAGTAGGTCACATAAAAGACTTTCTTCTAATAAAATTTGTACTTATATGGATTACTACGATCTCTTCTGGGCTCATAGTCAAGTGGACAGGATGTATTTTCGCACTTTCCCAAATTTTTTTTTTTTGTAAAAAGAAAAAGGGACATTTTTGAGTAGAAATCCAAGTTTTTTAAACCTTTATAATTTCCCCTCACGAAGGTGACACCGAATCGCAAAAAGGAGCTCATTTTCGAGCTTGGGTTTGTCGAAAAGGATTTTGAGGCAGCCGTTTCTTGGGGGAATGGGGTATTCTGCCAAAGATTGGCACCCCCCCAGGTGCCCCTTATGGAGGCACTTTGGAAGTAAATTAGAAAATTTTAAAGTTTTGTTTAGTCTGCTTTTATTTTTTTGTATTATAGTTTTTGAGGTATGGTAGATAAGAAAGTTTAAAATAGAAAATTAAGAAGGAGTTTTTTTTTTATTCTTTTTGTTGAATAATACTTTTTTTCAAGAATAGTGTGGACACGGAAGAACGCCGTCTGGGGAAAAGCTTTTTCTTAAAAAGAAAACCCCAACCTTTTGGGGGAAACCCCCCCCCAAAAAAACAGGGGGCTCCAGGTTTTTAAAAGAAAATCGTAATCCCCAGTTTTTTCAGGTTTGAAACAGGGTAAGCCGTCGCCTTGTGTCGACAGGATTTTCCCCCCGTTTTCCCAGGAAGGGATTTTTCGTTTGGGGGAGGTGTAGCCGCTCCATTGCACTTACGGAGCAGGCTCCTTCGTCCCATCGGGGGGGAAGGGGAAAAAAAACAAAAGGGGAAAAAAGGTTTTTTGGAAAAACGGGGGGTTAAGGTTTGGCGGGTTTCCCCCCTGAGCGGGGGCCCCTTAGTGCCAAACGAAAAGGTTTCCCCAGGCTAACACCCCGTAGAACCCCGAGGGGGTTTGGCGGGTAACCTGGAAAAACGGGAATAAGGGGAATTTTTTTTTTTTTAACGATTGGGGGGGATTTGACGGGGGTACCCGCTAATCCCCGGGGCCATTTGGGATATTCAAGAAGGGGAACAAAAGGAAAAAAACCCCCCGCGAAAACCGGGAAAAAGAATTTCGAGGGATCACAGAAAAAAGGGAAAAAAGGGGGGGAAAAATACTTAATTTTTCACCCCATGGTTTAAAAAATTAATTATTGATTAATTTTTGTAAATTTAAAAAAAAAAACCAAATAATATTGTTTTTCCCAAAAGTTGATTTTATCTTTTAATCAAAAAATTTTTTAGTTTAACGTTAAAGCTATCCAAAATTAATATTGTTGAGCCTTTATCATGGTGGGTTTAAAAAAAAGGCAAAAATTGTGTAAAAAGCTAGTCCGCCCCCCGGCGAATTAAATAAGCCAAATGTGATGGGATGTCGTTATAAACCCGTATCTCGGAAAAGGGGGAGGTCGTAGAAAAATTTAAAAGGGGAATTTTTCACCTTTTTTTAGGTGTTCTATCTGAATTCTTCCCACATATTCTGGGACACCCTGTGGGAATTTTTTTCAGGTTTTTATTCTATTTACGTACATTTTTAAGTAGATAAATACTTTTTTTTTGATAATAATAATGTTTCGTTCTTTTGCGATAGCACTGATTTTTATAATCTATCCAAATAACATACACTATCCACAAGCAGTTTTAACACAAAGAAGCAAAGATGTTTTTAAAATTAAAAAAACGTTTTTTTTTGATAAATTGGAAAAAAATTATTTTATTAAAAACATGTTTCCTGCCCCAACTGAATTTAAAAATTTTGAATTGTAATGCAATGGTGTATGCATCTTTTTTTTACCCTTTTTTTAATTCAAAGTTCCAAGTTAAGAGCATAATTAAAAAAAAAAAATTGCAATATGAATTTAAAAGTGTGTTTTTAAGGCAAAAATTAAGGGGGGAAAACGAAGGGGTTTACACCTTTGTAGGGGGGTTCAAGATATTTAATACTATGTGCAGTTTAATTTTGAATGGATTGCAAAAAGGTTTTTAGCCAAAAAAAAACTTGGGGTTGGGGGTAGTAAGGGGCATGAGAAAATGAGTATTTAAAAAAAAATGACATCAATTTAATTTAATTTAAAAAGCTTATTTTAAAAGGTAATAAAATAAAAATAAAATAGTATTAACAATAATAATAATAATTGGAGTGTATACATGATCGGCTGTATGCATCGATAAAACTGGGTAGGAACACAGGGAAATCGCTAATGTTAAGTATTTCTATTCAAAGAGTTAAACGAGCAGCGAAGAAATTCGGTCTCAAATTTGCAATAGATCCAAACGACGACCCATCACTTATAAGACTTCAGTCTAAAACTGTAAGAACTATAGTCAAAAGAGCAGAACACCGGATGCTCTTTAAAGATCACATGAGTAACCCGCAGCACGGAGTATTTTTTTGAAAGAGAAAGACTTGATCTATCCCAAAACCTCACGTTTGGGTTTTTGAACTCTGCTGTGCTCAAATCTAAGTCCGAGGGTTTTTAACTAGCATGCCAAGATGGGATGATAAACACATTGGTGTACCGAAGTCAGTTTTCCAACATCCCTGATACTGCTTGTCGAGCTTGTCGACAACAACCTCAAACCTTTATGCACTTATTGTCAGCTTGTTCGGGTACTGTCATGTTAATCCACCGACAAACGTTAGCTTTGGGGACTTTGCCTTGAATTACTACGGCATCGATGAACAGCAATTCTGCCAGTTATTCCCGACGATATGAAGGCGTAGTGAAAAATGACATGTTCGGAGCCGCATATCCCGGAATTTAACCAACTATGCATCAAGTTTAAACCCAATGGTGGTCTTCCTGATGTTTTTTGGTGTCGGAGCCAAAAGGATACGTCGTGTCGGATCTTCTTAAGCCGGAATCCAACGGCCGTGGAATGGCAATCCGGGTTGACTGTCGAGTGTCAAGGTTGGCCGTCGAAATGGGTCGAGCCTTTCCCCCACGGGGCATGTAGGATCGCGGTTTCAGACGTGGCACGCAGCGGTTTCGTCGGCAGTGTCGGCGGTAAAAATTAAATGATTGGTTTAATTGTACAAAGAATGAATCATGAGCGGACGCGTAACGTTGCTGGTGCAGCCTATTATTTTATGTTAGGAACATACAGGATGGGGAAGAGGACAAACAAAACGAAAAAAAAAAAAGAAGGTGGAGAGTTTCGTAAAAAATCGAGAACTTTCTGCAATAGTTTTCAAAATGTTCCCTTCAATGTATCTTTTTTTTTTGGGCTTTATTTGAATATTTTACACTCATTTGCCTTCAATTCGCTTCCTGGCATCATGAATTAAATTCCTATTTTTATGGTGTGGATCCCATAGTTCCAAAAATTGACTTGGTTCATAGAGGGATAAAAATTTAACACCACTTCATTCGACCACTCCATATGAAAGTACTACGGACTGACAGTATAACGCGGGACCCCGGGCGGAAGCGGTGTGCCGTGTTCGCGCCAGGTCCGAGCTCCTTTGAACCATGTTGATTTACCGACATATGACGGGACTCACCGCGCCGACCGAAGATCGCCACGCCTGCCCCACCCCACGGCGGGGTGAACCTGCGTTTGGGAAAAGAACTGCCACTCCACCCGGAACCGCTTTTCAGATAAAATTTAAAAAAACGGGCGAAACCCCATTTTAGCCTTTCCAATGGGCGGTGAAGAAAATATTTTAAATTTCATATAAAATCATTCAAACATGAAAATGTTTTAATTTTAGAAAATCTAGTTCTTAATTAAAGAATTTTAGTTTTTTTAATTTTTTCTACCAAAAAACTATTGTTTTCTTGCTTTGACGTTCGAGGGTAAGCTTTTAGGAGCAACCATGTTGTTAGGTGTCAAAAAAACTTTAATAAAGTACTAGATTTACTTAAGCCTAATACTTTTATTGTTTCATTAATTTAAGATGAGCCATTACAAAGTTATGATAGTCACCCAAAGCAATTTCTTGTGAGAGGGTGTCCAACAAAGATGTTAGTAATTCAAATTTTGGTAGTTAATTAAAAGAAGGATAAGCTTTATAAATTGAATTAGATTACTGTCGAAAAAAATTAAAATTCCTTCAGAAACTAAAAGAAGGTGTGAGTTTGGGAACAAACTATATTCATTTTTGTATAACAACAAAAATAAAAAAGTATATTTTAAAATTCTTTCAGTTGATACAACAAAAGATAAAGCAACCTAAATTATATGTTTAAAAAATCATATATGTATTTTTTTAACTTCGACATAACCAAACCATTTTTTACCCATAATATTTAAATCAGTTCTAAGAAAAAGTAATAAAAATCACTTCCATCTTCCATTTTCCTTTTATTTATTAGGACTATTTTGGGGCTGTGTGAACAGTATAATTATTATCTTTTTTATAAATATAAGATCTTATTGCAAACAGCAATACAATAAAAAATTATATAATAAGTATATCTATACAGGTTGTCCCAGAAGTAATGGGACATAGAGCAACAGCAGATTCCTTAGGTCGAAATAATGCAGTTAACGTAAACTTAAAATAAGTTACTCAGACCCAGAGGCAATTGTTTTCAAGATAAACGCACTTTAAAGGACCCAGCAATTTTTCTATGGAAAATGGGTTTTGGCCAATTGTTTTTAAACTTCGCAAAGTAATAGTTTTCAACACGGTGATTAAAAGTCGCCACGGGCACAAAACCTGAAAACTCCTCTTACGCCCCCAAAATCACCCTTAAAGGTCTCTAAATCCCCAGTGACTTTTAAGGCTGATTTGGGGGGGGGGTAGACGGGTTTTCGGGTTTTGTGCCCGTAAATACTTTTGATCAGCGTGTTAAAAACTATTACTTTGCAAAGTTTGAAAACCATTGGCCAAAACTTTCCATAGGAAAGTTGCGGGGTCCTTTAAAGTGCGTTTATCTCGAAAACAGTTGCTCCTAGAGCCCTAAATGACGTTTACAGTTTTGAGGCAGGTAGAATTAGAGTAACTTATTTTTTAATAAACAGGTCAATACACTAAGCTTTAAAAAAATATGCTATCTAAAACAAGTGGGGTAGGCCGTAGTTGGCGCCCTCTATTAGCAACATCAAAAGTATGGACAAATTTGAATTTCTCGCCTTAAATCTCAATCTTTAATTTTGTACATTTATGTCATTTAGTTAAAAAATTATTACGAAAAAACGAAAACAAAATTAAAAGTTTGACACCCAGTATCTTAGTTATTATCAACTTTGGAATAAGGCAATTTACGTTAATTGCATTATTTCGACCTCGAATCTGCTGTAGCTCTGTGTCCCATTACTTTTGGGACACCCTGTATATATCTCCATAAAAAACTAAAATGCAATACAAAATAAAAATTATTTTTTGTAGGTTATACATTTGGAATATAACTTACGCAGGTTTAGTAAAATTTTAAAACGGTTATAGAATTAGTGACTATATATTTTTTTTACCTAACTAGTGAAGAAAAAAATGCTCTATGTCATTTCTTTCTGGTCAAAAAAGGTCTTCATATTAAAACATAAATTCACAAATTTCATATGCCAATTAAAGAAAACTCCAAAGAGTTTGCGGTGTGAAAGTTACGAAGTTGTATAATTAAAAAGCCATCTGTTAAGGTTCTGATGAGTCGATGTGCTGATATTGGAACTTATTTATGAGAGACAAAACGGTAAAGATATATCATTACTTATATATCGCCAGAATTAGTGTTATAAAACAATTTTTAATTGTGTGGTAACGTCGATATATTTACGCCTTATAGACTCCGGAAGGCAGTTTCTAGGGAAATGTAAATAAATTACTTTTCTGAATTTAAGTAAGTTTTGCGCCGATTTTAAGAGTAAATTTTGTAACTTTTTTCTGACATTTTGTAAAATTAAGACATTGATAAAATTGTGCACAGATGGTATTGTCAGTAGATAATAAGTTATGTTTCAGATTTCCAAACTCTTGACTTTTTTCTTTTTTTGATATTTTAAGAGTAAAATTAAATTCCAAAAAATATTTCACAGAAAAGGTATACTCATTAAAAGATGTACATTTCTAAATATTGATTTAAGAGCTGATACACCCCAGTGGCGTATCACACTATGTTTGTGGAGTAAAAACTTAGTTATTTTTTTGTGTAAATAAAAACTTGTTTACAGTAATTTTATTCATTGTGTCCTGATTAGCAATAGTCATTTTATAGGGCATCGAAACTTTAATTTGCACCTATTGTTTTTCAGTTCATGTTTAGTCGACAGCAGAGTCTGTCGGCAACTACTTAAAGTGCGGAAGAGTAACGAATAACGTTTCCCTACTATTGCTTTTAAAAAAATATGTAATAATTATAATATTACAATTTAAAACTCATATATTAATATTAATAATAGCAATTTAGTCAAATTAAATTCTTACCTGCTATTATATCCTTTTATTTTCACGGGCTGCCTTTTCTGCCTCTTTAAGTCTGTTAATAGCATGAACAGAACCAAAAAGAACCTTGGCTGATACCTGGATACTTCTTTGTTTCGAACCTGGAGGGTTTCCGCTTCTGCTTATGTTGCTGTTAACAGGAGCGGGATAAGTGTTGTTATTTGCGTCACGTAGTGTAATAGATTTGCAATTATCCGGCATTTTGTTATTAAGGGTTTATTTAAAAAAGGGTGAAGAGAATTTCTAAAAAAAAATAATTAAATTTTATAATTGTATATTAAAATTTTGGTAATGAAATTTTCAATAGGTTTGTTGCAGGGTTTAAGTGCTTAGAAAACTTTATTTCTTTTACCTGAATTTATACCCTGTTAACCAAAAAATATGAGAGGAAAGTTATTGTCAGAATTCTGACGTTTAAATACATTGTTCTACCAGGAGCGTACATGTCTTGAAAATATGCTGAATTTAATGTTATTACAATATATTAGTTAGGCACTTAGTAAATGAGTTTTTTAGTTGTAGAGTCATCGGCTATAAAAAAAAGTATTTATAAAAGTAGTGTTATTGGTAGCACAGCTAATAGAGATTCTTTCGGTACTTAAAATTTAACAGCAATTACCAATTCTCTACAATTTATATATATAGATATATATATAATATATATATATATATATATATATATATATATATATATATATATAATATATATAATATATATATATATATATATATATATATATATATATATATATATATATATATATATTATTATTATATATTATTATTATTATAATATTAAATTTTTATATATATTATATATATATATATATATATATATATATATATATATATATATATATATATATATATATATATATATATATTATATATATATATATATATATATTATATACATATATATTAATAGATATATATATATTTTATATATATATATATATATATATATATATATATATATATATAATATATATATATATATATATATATATATATATATATATATACACAAGGACCCATTGTATGCAAAAATGGGGAAACTTTTTTATTTGCAATTTTAGAAAATTTTATTCTTCAAAAAGGGGCAGGTCTCAAACTAAAATTAGCAGTAGTTACTTTTATTAAAAGTTTAAAGGTATACAGGGTAGGTAAAAAAAAGAAACTGCTTAAGAGTAAATCCCCTTTTATTTTAAAATTATAACAAAATGTTATAGGAAAAAGTTGTTTAGAATTTAAAGTTATACCCAAATTCCAAAGTCTTCCCTTATTCAAATTTTTATTTTTTTTTGAAATTTTTTGAATTTCCCCTGTATAATGCATGTCTATATTGTTCAAATTTTTAATTTGTTTAAAGAACCTAAAACTAACTTACTTTTAAACAACTGTTCTTAAATTAAAACATATTTGTAAATTAAAGAATTTATTTTTTTTCCATTCGCCAACTTCAAGTTTGTTGCAAGGATATTTTTAGAACTTTAAAACTCCCTAAATATTTTTTAAGCAAGGTTACTTTATTTTTAAAATATGCCATTAGAAAGTTTTAAAAAAACGTATTACATTTCTAAAAAAAAAATATATCAAAATGCTTCAAGATGAACTTGAAGCAAAGCAAATAGCAGGGGGCCGTGAAAAAACAAATGACTGACAAGATAATCTGTTTCTAGTTTGACAGTTTTTAGTTTTTTTAAACTTATCCATAAGACGTTTGTTTATAGTAACTGTTTTTTTTTTTAATTACAAATGCCCCCCTCGAGTTTTTTTTAAGTTAACTAAAAAAGGCAGAACTAGTTTTAATTTGTGGAGATGGTTATAAAAATATGGGAAGTCAGATATTTTTAACGAAGGCACCCCAGAAAAACAAATTCATTATTCAACTGTAAGTAGAATTTAAACCATTTTAAGGAGACAGGATCATTGTCATATAAGTACCATGAAGAACGAATAAAAACTGTCTGTCCAAAAAAACCAATTAAACGTACTTCAAAACAGTTATTGAAAACCCCAAAAACACCCACAAAACAGATTTCTGAATATACTGGTATTAAAAAACCCTCTGTAAAGCGAATTCTTAAAAAAAAACAAATATTACCCCAAACCGAAATTTATTTGTACATTACAAAAAGGGATTTTTGATTTAAGATTCGATTTTTCAATAAGGGTCCAAGGTCAAATAGAAGAACAAAGAGATTTTCATCCCATATCCTATTCGGAGATGAGTCGACTTTTACCAAAAATGGTGTACTATCGTCCCAAAATTGTAGATGGTGGTCTGATGAAAATCCAAATTTTGTTACCGACAACAAAAATCAATATTACAAAAACTAATGTTTGGTGTGGTATCTTAAATGATAAACTAAAGTTTTTTTTTCTTTTTCCCCAGAAATCCTAAATGGGAATAGTTATCTAAATTTTTTGGAAAATGAACTAGACAATTTTTAGATCAGATGCCAAAGAACGGCAAAAATTTTGGTTTATACATGATGGATGTCCTGTCTTCACCGGAGATGTTGCTCAATGGCTGAATAGAAAATTTGGCAATAAATGGTTGGGGGAAATACAGATCCACGGTGCCTCGTTCGCCAGACCTGACACCGGTGGATTTTTTTGGGGGATATTTAAAACAGGTTTATAAAGATAGACCGTTTAATAATGTTCAAAAAAACTACAAACTTCAATAAGATTTCATTGTGAAATATTCCTGCTAGGGTGTTGGCATCTACATTAAGGGAATTTAACACGAGAACAATAAGGTGCATTGAAAGGCATGGTAGTCATACAGAGACCTTACGGTAGTTCTTGTTTTAAGCAGTTTTAATTTGTTTTTTTTTTAATCTTGCCATAGTCTTCGGATATTTTTTAAATTATTTTTCCATATTATTAAAAAGATTAAAATAGTTGTACTTTATTAAAAAAAAAATCTTAGAACCCAGTTGTTTTTTTTTCAAAGCGATCTACTATTTTTTTTAGTTTTAGTATTAAACTCAACCAACATTTTGATATGAAATTAAATAAAAATATTATACTTTTTTTAAAAGTTTTTAAAATTATTAAAAAAAAATTACCTGCCTTGCTTAAAAAATTTTTTTAGGAAAATTTTAAAATTCTATTAAATATCCCAACAAACTTGAAGTTTTGAAGGCAAAAAAAATATAAAACCCGAATTTAAAAATATTTTTATTTAAAAATTGTTTAAAATGAGTTAGTTTTGGGTTCTTTAAACAAAAAATAAAATTAGAAAATATAAACAAGCATTATGGGAAATTTCAAAAAATTTTAAAAAAACTAAAAATTGAATAGAGGGCCATTGGGTATTTGGTATAACTTTAAATTTAAACAACTTTTCCCTTTTAACATTTTGTTTATATTTTAAAAAAAAGGGATTTACTCCCCAAAGTGTTCAATTTTTTTGACCTACCCTTACCTTTTAATTTTTAAAAAAACTACTCCAAAGGGAAAAACCTTTTTATGAAAATAAAAGTGACAAAGGAAAAAAAGCCCATTTGTTGCGGCCCGAAAAATATATATATATATATATATATATATATATATATATATATATATATATATATATATATATATATATATATATATATATATATATATATATATATATATATATATATATATATATATATATATATATATATATATATATATATATATATATATATATATATATATATATATATATATATATATATATATATATATATATATATATATATATATATATATATATATATATATATATATATATATATATATATAAAAACATTGAAAATCCCATGTAAGTTATATATATATATATATATATATATATATATATATATATATATATATATATATATATATATATATATATATATATATATATATATATATATATATATATATATATATATATATATATATATATATACATTGAAAATCCCATGTAAGTTTCAAGGGGTATTGGCTCCCCTGTACATTTTACAGAAAAAATGTAAGATAACTTTTTGAAGAGACCAATCTGACGTTAATAAGCAAATTTTGAATTAGTCAATTAAATATAATTGCAAAAATTACCAAATTTTCGGTTCAGGTAAAACCAAACAGACACCAGCCACCAGCAAAAAATTTGTTATAAGGCTTTGTCAAATCTGACGTACAGTCGAATACAAGGAATGTTTTTTTTTCGTTTCATCAATCTCACAACCATTACATTGAAAGTAAAAGACACGTTAACATTATTTTTTATTAAACCTATTATGTAACAATTAAGATTAATTAATAACAATTGTTACTATCGATCATTAAAAAAATAATTTTATCATACTGGAATTTAATTAAACCAATAACAGTATCTGAAATATTTTCAAGTTATTTTCCCATCAAGCCTATCTGGTCTATTTCAACCATTAAACTTATTGTTAGTAAATTCAAGTCCAAAGCCATCGCAATAAATAATTGTAAATGTTTAACTCAGAAGATTAAAAATAGATCCGAAAAAAGAGAACTGAACTCTTAATATTTTACTAGGTGTTGAAAAATAAAATAAAATAACTTTTTTAAAAATGATAGAAAATTACATAAAAACATTAATTAATCAAATGTTCAAACAACCCCCATTAACAGCTAAACAATAGCTAACCGAAAAAAAAATAATTTCTAATGTTGCTGAGTTGATATTGCGAAATTTTATTATGCTAACGAAATAGCGTTTTGTAGCTGGTTTAGATTCTTAAATTTTACACTTTTATAAATGACACTTTTTAAGTAACCATACAAAAAGAAGTCATTCGGTTACAGATCAGGTGACCTGGCTGGCCAAAGTATCCGGTACCGTAGACCAGTAATATTGCCGGGGAAACCATCCATTTGGTACCAGATCATTTGATCTTCCCAAACAACTTCCTCCAGGCGGGTCCAATTTAATTTTAAAATAAGTCCAAATAGGTTTGTGCTGTCAGGTATTTAAAAAAGGGTCCAATGATATGGTTGTGCGATAATTCCCACGAATACATTTGTTTTTTGGGGATATTGTGTCCGAGTATGAACAAAGCGATGTTTATTTTCTTCGCTCCAATACCGGCAATTCTGAACATTTGGTTTATTGTTAAAGGTAAATGTACATTCATTGGTAAAACCAATATTTCTTAAGAAATTCCTATCGTTATTTGCTCTTTCCATTATTTCAAAACAAAATGCCATTCTTCGCTCTTCATCTCCTTTCTCAGGCTCTTGATGTTTTTCCAATTTATACGAGTAATATTTGTGTTTTTTCAAAGTGCGCAATACCATTGTATGATGTTTATTTACCTCTTCCCAAGAACCCTCGTACTAACCATTTTGTTTTCCTCCACACTCAGTAGAATATTAAGATCACTGTTCTCTCTTTCTTCGGCTCTATTTTCGATATCCTAAGTTAGTCATTTACTTTTATTTATTACGGTACCTTTGGACTCGAACTTACTAATAATACGTTTAATAGTTGAAATGGATGCAATGGGCTTGGTGGGAAAATAAACTGAAAAATTTCAGATACTGCTCTAAAACTGTTTCCTCCATAATGCCACTTAACTATGGATACTTTTTTTGGATTAAATATTATTTTTTATAAATACACTGAACTGATTTATTGACACTTTTCCTTATGTCAGGTACAATATTCATTTTACTGGTGCCTGTTTGGTTTTACCTGAACCGAAAATTGGGTAATTTTGCAGTTACATTTAATTGAATAATTCAAGATTTTCTTATTAAAATTTTTGGAAACTTGGCACGAGGGCTTGTCAGATTGGTTCCTTCAAAAAGTTATCTTACTTTTTTTTCTGTAAAATGTACAGGGAAGCCAATAATTCCCCTAAAATTTATAGGTTGTTGTTCCGCTCAGCGACGCACCACCCGGTATATTTATATACATTTTCTGCCGTTTTAAATGCTTTTAGGACATTATAATGTTAAATAATGTGTTATAATGAGTTGGCAGATTCTTTTCAAAGCCAGCAAGGTAAAAATTCCAATAAAGAAATTGATAGAAAAATAATTTTATGTACAGTTAAAGTCAAATATTTTTTGGATGCAGAGTTAGCGGTTAATATAACTAGTGTTTTGTCAAAATTGAAAATTTCTATATAACAAAGTTGTAAGATAATTAAACTGCTAAAATACTGCAAATTACTAGTTAAAAACATGTATTTGTAACTTAATATAGATGTCATAAAATTAATATTATTAAATTGCCATAAACAAATTCGTTTAACTTGACCTAGTTTAATTTTGATGCTTTTTGCCTTGTTACACATATTGGTTGACACTTCATATTGCATTTTTACATTTTTGAAGTAATCAAACATGAGATACTAGAAGTTACATGGACATATGGTAATGTTATTTACTGATGCAATTTAAATTTAATTCAATTAATGCTCTTATTTATGTTTATTTCTGTGCAATAAAAATTGGCTAAACATAAAGTAAGATTAAAATATAAGTGAATTGAGATCATGCACATAATAGAAAAGCGTAGAAATATTTAAAAAAAATTTGATCAATGAAAAAGTTAAACTCCAATTTTAGGTTTTTAAAACTTTTTACTTTTTAAGAAATATATAAAAATGAAATTTTTTTATCAATTTCTAATATTTTTTTGTATTTGTATTGAGTTCTTTAAATTGATTTTAAAAGTAGTAATCCGTAGTTTAAATTTTGGAGCATCCTACCAGGTTATTTTTTTATTAAAAAAAAAAAAAGATTAAAAAAATTTTTTTTCAGATTAATAAACGGCATTTTGACATTATTAAACCTCTTTAGCATATATGATTTATGCAACTTCAAAAAACCGCTAAAACCATAGAAACGTAAAACAAATTAAAAGATAAGCGGGATTTTTCCCTTCTAAATTTGTATTTAAATGCGAATATCTCGTAAACACTTGAATATAGGAATATAATATGCTATAAAAATATCTAAATTTTATGCAGAAAACAAAAATGCAACAAAAATAGGAAGTCTTTTAAAAAAATGAACTTTGTTCTTAAGTTTTTTTGATACACCCTGTATACATAATGTTGTTCGCAAAATATAGAGCAGCAAAAACCAAAATATTTTTGTATAAAACATTTTTTCCTAATTTAAATATTTAAACGGGGGGTCTCAGTTTAATATTTAAATACTATAAAACATGTTGAAATAACTAATACAAAGTAAAACGTGAGTTAAAAAGTTGACAAGACATTTTATTTATTACTGGTGGATTCATTAAGGTATCGTAGCAGGTATGCAACGATTTTACAAATAGTTTTTCTCAAATATCTTTTAATTTTATCAGAAAAAAGAAATTTAGTATGTGAGTAATCTTTAACGTTTCAAAATAGTCTTTAAAATTTTTTGTAAATTCAAAAGAGGCTTTTTTTTAATTTATAAAATAATATATATAAAAAAAAAAAAAAAAAAAAAAAAAAAGATATTTTTTAAAAGACGTTGAAAAGATTACATACTAAATTTCCCCTTTTTTGATAAGGCAATTAAAATTTTGAGAAAACTATTTGTAAAATCGTTGCATCCCTTTAATACCTTAATAATCCACCAGTATAAATAATGTCTTGTCACTTTTTAATTCACGTTTTACTTTGTATTAGTTATTTCAACATGTTTTACAGTATTGAAGAGAAAATAACAATGATTAAATGGTATGACATGGAAAATAGTTATCGAAGAGTATCCGACATGTTCTCTACGTTTATTCCTGACTGACACATTCCAAGTAAGACAACAGTTCAAAATATCGTTCATAAGTTTGAGACAAAAGGTACTGTTATTAATAATTGCAACTGCTTAGAGCGAAATAATAATGTACTCGATGAAAGACCTCAAGAAAATAATGCCGATTTAGATGTTTTACTTCATGTAGAAGAAAATAAAGGAATTAGCACCAGGCTTCTTGGCAAAGTTGTAACAAAGGATTACATATCATCCGTACAAATATCAAAGACATCAGGAATTAAGGGAAGGCGGTGAGATCCGAAGAGCAGATTTTTGTTTTGAAGTTATGAAAATGGCGAATAACGATAGGGACTTCTTACGCAATATTTGTTTTAGTGACGAATGCACCTTCACATTAAATAATAAACCAAACGTTAAAACACAGATACTGGAGAAAGAAAATGAACACAGATTTGTATCTACAAGGATCATTACCCTCAAAAGGTAAACGTTTGGGGTATATTTGGACATCATTATTGGACTTTTTCTTGAATCACAATTTGGGAACGAAACTATTTTAGAACTATTACAAAATCAAGTAAGCATTGGAAAGTTATGAAATAAGACATTTTTTAAATGGATGGTTGCCCTGCACAAATTCACAGAAGTAAGGAAATATGTTTAAAAGGTTTTCAAGACTTACTATAGAAAAAAATTAAAAAATTGGCCAGCTAGGCCCTAATCTTTCCCAAAATTCTTCCTTTTCATATAAAAATGATATTTATCAAATTTGAATTATCAAAATTTGAAAAATTAAAAGTTTTAATTTAACGGCGTGCGATCGACTATCGGCATTTCAATCAAGTAAGAACTAAATTTTATAACCGTTTGGAATTGTTGGTAAACGGAGGTCGTTGGAGCATCTAATTAATAAACATTAGCTTTTATTTCAATTTTGGTTAAAACGTATTTTTAGACAGTTTTTAATGTTTTTTCACCTTTCTAAAATTTTTTAATTGTTGTATTTATTAAAATTACAACCATTTTTTTCTTTTTTAAAACTGTAAAACATGTTGAAATAACTAATAAAAGTAAAACGGATTAAAAAAGTTGACAAGACATTTTATTTATTACTGGTGGATTCATTAAGGTATGAAGGTATGCCGATTTTAAAAAGTTTTCTTAAATAACTTTTAATTGCCTTATCAGAAAAAAAAAATTAAGTATGTGAGCTAATCTTTTAACGTCTTCAAAATAGTCTAATACAATTTTGTTGTAAATTCAATAGGGGAGCCAATATTTTAATGTGTCAAAATTTACAGGGATTTTATGGAAGTCTGGGATCCCACCCGATATAATATATATATATATATATATATATATATATATATATATATATATATATATTTAAAATTTAAAAATGGGTTTATATATTTTTATATTTTTAATATATATATATATATATATATATATATAATATATATATATATATATATATATATATATATATATATATATATATATATATATAAAATATATATAAATATTAAGAAAATTTCTAACACTTAAAATTTGCGTTATTTTAATAAATTTGTAATAATGCTGCAGTTTTAAAAAATTGGGAAAAGAATATTTTTAAAATTGTTTTTCGGAAAATAGTTTCGTTTACCAAAAGAAAATTAAAGAAAAACTATTTGTAAAAAAAAAAAATACATTTATATTTTTTAAAACAAAAAATTAAAATTAACAAACTTCAAGGTTTATTTAAAAAAAAACCTATAAACATTTTATTTTCTGGTTAAACGGCAAATAAAAAAATCTTTATGGCAAAATTAATTATAGGTTATCCCCAATTTTAAAATATGAATTATTAGTAATAATAAATTATAAATGTAGGCTTATTTTCATTTTAAAACTATTAACTTTACTTTTAGTAACAGATTATACGACATACCCCTCTCTTTCTACAACTTTGCAGACACAAAATCAAATGGTTCTATAAGTAGGTCAGATTCCAAAATTAAGGAAATAAGGGGGCCAAAGATAACCAAGTGATTTTTAAATAAACACAGGCCTAACTCAAGTAAAAAGTAAAGTTTTTCTATATCAAGTAATATATTGGTATTACTGCAGCATGAATACAAAAACAAAGAGAAAATTAAATTAGGGTTTATTATAGTTTAAGCATTATTTAGGAATCTATCTTACTTACCAGTGATCGCCAAATATTGACCTCATTTTGTTTCGATCATATCCTGATGAACCAATTTCCTGTTGTAGTCTACACCGTTTTGATCAGAAACAGCTGAGCAATCAGTCGGCTTCCTAAAGCAGGTTACTTGTTTAGCACATCGACACACTGACTGAGTAAACCCACTCGGCCACGCGAAGGCACTGTGTCAGGGAGGCCACTCTCTCTTGGTCTTTGGGTTCATGTCGTGTCTTTAGTCTTATCTGCATGAATTGCTTTAGTTGGTACGAGGACGCAACTGAAAGTACCACTATTGTCTTGTCTTTTAATTATAAAAACAATGGTACCAATATATCAAGTTAGAAAAATTTATTACAACATATTTTTTGGGATACTCACCTCACTTGCAAGAAGCGATCGTTTCGGTTTAGTTTGCAGGGTATAGGCATGCACGTTCAGAGAGCAGAAAGTCAATTAACCCTTAAACTTGCAGATTACCCGAAAAATAATCTTAAAACCTTTTAAAAATCTAAAAAACCTCTTGGTGTCAACTCGGTCACCATTTTCAAGATAGAAAGAAATTTTGCCTATATTTATAATTTAACATAGAAATGACCGAAAGAGCTTTATTTTGACAGACAATATGCCTCGGGTGCAAAAACTTGGTCATATTTATTAGCTTGGTCTTTAAGTGCGGGGCCAAATGTGGGTTTACGTGAAGAACGAGTGCCAATGAGAGAAAATGAGAGAAGATTAGAGCGATCTTTACGTACCATTTTAAGACGATATTGGCCATGGATCTAAAAAGGTTGAAAACACAGAGCTAGGGGCACCGAACGTCGTAGGGGAGTAATAGAGCGTCAGGATCGACGAATAAAACTTTTGTTTTTAATATATAGCTTTATTTCGACTTGGTCAATTGCAACCACTTTAAGAGAAAGGAAAATTAAGTTTTACAATTTTATCTTATCGTCCCCATTGTGTGTTACTACTGACTTTTGAACATTACCACAATTGACTGCATTGGTGGAGGAAGAGACACAGGTAGGGTCAAGAATAGAACCAGGTGATCTTTAGTTATAAAATTACGATTTTGTTTGGGTATGCATAATGGTTAAGCAATGGCAGGAAGGCAACGTTGTAAAAGGCCTTTAACCACAGTTTGATATGAAGAGACATGCTTATCAAACCGTAGGAGTATTTGTATGACTGTTAAACTTATAGTACGTTTTTCAGACTCGGGCAGCATAATGGCTACACTCGCTGCTATCTGCAGGTGTGCCTGCGCAGGTAGACCGGAGCGTGTGTTCATAGGCGTGCGCAGGGTAAAGCTGGTGTGGGTGCCAAGATAATAATAGTAATAACAGCAGCATAATACAGCTGTCTCTTAAAGTGGCTCCGAATACAACAGAATTTGGAATGGAGTTCGGCCTCGACAAGTGTGCAAAGCTTAAGCTAAATAAAGGGGCCCGGGACGGAAACATTTGGAAGCTGAACCGCCCTATTGCTTTACTTTTGGGGGAGGTTAAATTAAAGTGGAACGCGAGGAAGGGAAAGGGAAAAACTCTACCAGGCGGGACGTTTCCAAATTGAAAAATGATGCATCTTCACCGAGATCCACCGCGCCATCAACATCCGTTTTCCTCCCACGCCACCAGGAGGTCGTGGCTTTAAGCTTGGAGTGTATACGATGACTGGTTTTTAAAAATTGCTTGTCAACCAATAGACGATCCACTGATGCAGCTGATAAGAAACCAGAAATATAATGTTGGGCTTTCTATTCAAGGCAGCGGAGCGAGCAGCGGGAAATTCGGTCCAGATTTGCAATAGATCCAAACGAGACCAATCACTCACAAGACTTGAGACTAAAGCCGTAAGAATTGAGTTAAAAAGAGCAGAACCAGATGCCTTAGAAGATCACATTAATAAGCCGCAACACGGAGTATTTTACCGAAACATAGAAAGACTTAATCTATCTCGAAACCTCACGTTTGGGTTTTTAAAATCTGCTGAGCTCAAGTCTGAGACCGAAGTTTTCCTACTAGCATGCCAGGATGGGGTGATAAACACATTGGTATACCGAAGTTAGTTTTCTAACATTCCCGATACTGCTTGTCGAGCCTGTCGACAGCAACCCGAAACACTTATGCACTTATTGTCAGCTTGTCCAGCCATGCTGTTAGTAATTACATCCACCGACATAACGATGGGCTTCGGGTACTTTATTATCACCCTAGACATTATTACGGCATCGATGAAACAGCAATTCTGCCATTTGCTCCTGGCGATATCGAGGCAGTAGTGGAAAATGATAACTGTCGCATATATTGAAATTATGCATTTCCAACTACGCATCAAGTTCGCGCTAATAAACCTAATATCATTCTCCTTGATAAAAGGAATAATTCCATGTATGTGATTGAGTTCTCCGCCCCAGCGGAAATTAACATTGATATAAAGGTACGGGAGAAACGAGCCAAATATCAGGATCTTCTTGGCGAACTTCGGAGGCTCTATCCGGAGTATGCGATTGGTTGTCCTGATTGTCGGCGTTTTGGGAGGCATGAAGGAAAATGTGTTGGGGGAGCTGAAGTGTATTCCGCATGCCAACATTCATCCGAACAACTGGTGATGAAAATGCAGAATGTTGTTGTCACTGACCAAGCGGACGCGAGGAGTGGTCTTCGATACGAATGGCCTTCCTCATGACGCCCTATTGGGTCGGAGCCATAGGATACATCATGTCGGATCTTTGTAAATAATAATAATAATAATAAAGTGAATAAAACTGGATACGATACATTTTATACATTTGAATCTAAGGATTGTAATTTTTTAATCGAACCTTATCAAATAATAATTTCATTACATTATATGGGTTTTCCGTGCTTCTTTGCCATGGTCTCTTGGTATTTCTACCTGACGTTTCGTCTACTACTGCGGCAGACATTATCAAAGGTGGGTCCGAGGTCGAAGAACTCTTCCTGACGGCTCACGGTTGACTGTTGACTGTTTCGTCAGGAAAGTTCTTCGACCTCGGATCCCCTTTGATAATGTCTGCCGTAGTGGCGAAAAGTCAGGTAGAAATATCAAGAGACCACGGCAAATAAGCCCGAAAAACCCATATAATGTAGTTAAAATCGGCCGTGAAAGCTTACACACTTCGATGAATAATTTTCATATTTTAAATACAGTAACCTTTTTCAGACTAGTGGGGGTGCCACGGCACCCACGGCACCCACTGTGCGCACGCCTATGCGTGTGTTGGAACGGACCTGTGCAGTTTTAGCCACCTGTAGTAACCAAAGGATCAATTCATTGGGGTGACACAGTATGGTAAACCCGTTTCTGTGTTCTTCGGTCACCTAAGGTTTTCAAGATTATGTTATGCTGCCCATTCACGTTACGGTCTACCGTGCAGGTATGTCTGCGCAGGTAAACCAGATCGTGTAATGGAAGAGACCTCTGCGGGGCCGAGAAAAGGTCGAAAATAAAATATTTTCAGTAATACCGTATGGTATCCCATTACCGCTACGACATTCGGTTAACGTACGCAGGCACATCAGCACAATTCGACCTTTTCTGTAGACAGTAACGTATGTGGCCGGCATAAGGCCCATACCTACCAGAGGCAGCCTTGCCACTCGGCAGAGCGAACAGCATGCGAAAAAAAAAGCGCCAATAAGTCTAATCCCTTTTCCTCTTGCTCTACCAGCTGATTAGTCTGCTGGGTATATACCCAGCTCTGCCGCCTGAGATCGATACAAGATTTTTAAGTAAAATTTATTTAAGATTACTTTTTTAAACAGCAAATGGTGTTATTTTCTTAAAATTTTAAAAATAAAGGTTTAATAAATAATAAATAAAATAGTCTTTATAAAAGGTGAGACAAAACATAAATAAACAAGTTTTATATAAAAAGTGTTCCAAAAACGATCTCTAAAATTTCAAGAGTACTTTGATTATAAATAATTTAGGTAATTTTATTGAAAATAAATATAAAATTTCTTTTAAAGCATCTTTAAAAGCATTTAGATTTAATTGTACCTATTTTGGTTATTTAGTTTTGTTCGTTTCAAAAAACATTAAATTGGCCAATGTTTATGCATACTGACCCAGAATAATTTAAGTATAATATAAAATAAACCCTTGTGTATCTGCTTTGCTCAGACATTATTTTAACAGTTTTCCACGACACATATTATCTTAAGTTTGCTAACATAGGCTTAAAAAGGGACACCCTGGAGGTGCTAATACCCCCCTTCCCACTAAATGAGCTTAAACTACTTTAATTATAAAACAGACCCTAAAAATGTGATTAAAGTGCGCAAAGTGATACTTTTCCGCACGCCAAAGCAGTTAGACGAACGACGCGAAAGTAAAAATTAAAAATCCAAAGTAAATAATTAAATTTTTATTTTAACTGATTATACAAAAAACTATTATTAATTATTATTAACAATATTAATGTTAAAAGTACAATTAGTTACATGTTGAAGGTTTATGGCCGATTTCAAATGATTTCTTAGGAACGTCGATGATGGTTCGCTGCTCGATGTTAAGACGAAATCTTGTGTTTTAGCTTATTGAACAGCGTCTGTGGAACAGGACATTTCTTTTTGAGAGTTTTTGGCTTGTTGCAGTTTAACATTTTTTTACTTAACCCTTTTTTGTAGCCTGTTGATTCTTCAATGTATCCCTCGGCTACCGTTGTCGATTTCCAACCGCCTAACCGCTTTATATCTATGAGTTCTTTTCCGGAATTTCAAGTAACGTTGCAAGATCGTGAAGCTGTGGCCGGTATATAGCTCTGGATTCGGCAACTTTAAAAATGCTGCTATCTCAGAAGGCATCTTCCCAAATGTATTGATCTCAACTCATTGTTGTGTGCAAATTCCCTTGATGTGTGATGTTGATGTGTTGTCGGTGGCCGTAATGCTGTATACTTCCGATATAAGAACAAATACTTTCCGTCGTTGATCTCTTCAGACAGGACGAAAGTACGTGAGATATAGTTTTTTGCGTCTGGAATCTTCACAACAATTAGGTTGCCTTTGTCCTCGATGTCGGATGTTTTAATTTTTGCGAGTTCTTCTCGTCTGCAGGCGCCAGCAAGACCGAAAATGGTCGCAATTTTTATCAAAATCCTTGACTTTTTTGGCCAAAAGCCTACATTTTGTTTCTTAATAAATGTTGCTAACTTATAAAACTTGCCGATATCTACATTTTTATTGATCTTTAAAACACTTTTCAGCATGGAATATTTCGACCATAAAGTATTTGAACTAAATTCCTTGCTTAATTTGAGAAAATAGGCTAAAAGTACCTCCCCTTTCAAAGTTCTAACGCCTTTTTCTTCACACCATGTTTCAAATGAATTATACTGTTTCTCGTACTTTTCTTTTGATTTTGCCGGCAGGAGCTCTAAGCTGCCCAAACTTGCGGCTTTTAAAACTTCGTCTGGCAATTGTTCCTCCATTCTTAGAAACTTATTTTAAACTTTTTACCGAATTTTCTGATGCTTCCGCGACATTACAAAATTTGTACTTTTGTGCAGCACAAGAAAATTCTTGATTTTATTGTTCAGCATGGTGTCTATGAAATACATGGTGCATGAAAAAATATTAAAATGATAGTAAAGAAAATTGATATGGGATATTTACTAAGCGCCAAATGTATCTAAAATTTAATAAAGCACAATAAAAGAATATGTAGAACCCTTTTTTTAATATTATTTCATCCAGAAGTTATAAATACATTAAAAAATCGACCATAAATACGGCAAATATGCAGAAGGAAAATGCGTGCGCAAAGTTAAACTTTGCGCACTCATTTGCGTGTGCAAAGTAAGTACTTTGCGCATGCAAGTAGAAAAAATAAATTTACCTATTACGTTACTTTTTAGGTCACGCGGCCGTAAAAAGCATCACTTTAAAATGACATCTAATAGGTTGGCAAAATACCGTAGAAATTTTATACCCACACACGGATAGAAAGCAACCGCTTAATGGGATTTTTCTTAGTTAAAATACAAAAAAAAGTTATTTAACTAAATGGTCCTATTGAAGATACAGGATGTGAAAATTTTCGTAATTAAGATTTTCCCTTTATTTTTAAATTGGGTTTTTCGATTTAAATCATATGTCGTACAGTTAAAATATTATTTAAAAAAGCTTTTCCGATAATAAAGTTTTGTTACTATTATAAACCAATGACGTAGCTTCAAACAATTTTTTTTTTAATGTCCGACTGGTATATTATTTGACAAATAATAATTTTATGTCCAAGTCAGTTAAATACGAAATATTACCCTAGGGCGTTATTAAAAAAAAACGCCCTAGAGCCTACAAATTTACCAATATATATTATATAAATTAACAATAAATTATCTTCATTTAAGCATTTATTACGAAAAAACAAACATACTTACACAATATACTTATCATAATAAAAACAATTTTTAAACTGACCGGAAAATTCCACATTTCCATAGCCCACCGCAGTTGCTGTGTTACTTGAAGTAATACTTTTCCCAACTACAAGGGAAGCATTAGCCAATGTGGAGCTTTCACTATCATTCACGTACCCTCGTGCTACCGAAGAACTCTTCCAGCCTCCTAACCTCATTAAGCTCTCGGAACTACCTCCCGCATCAGAATGAATTGTTGCCGCTGTACGTCTTAAACAATGACCTGTGTACGCCTTAGCATCAGGTTAACCCAAATATGTAGCAATTTAAAGGGTAAATTTCCAAATGTATTTTAACCTATAGGCTGCCCAGTACACTTTTAGGTCGCAAAGACACATAGTCCCGAATTAACTTTGTTGCGCTCATTTCACTGTCATTAATAACCAAAAAGCTCCTTGTTTGCCCATTTTTACTTTGTGGAATGTCAATAAATATATGCTGACCCATATCACGCACATCGGAAAACTTCATTTTCACAAGATCGTCTCTTCTACAAGCTCCGAATAAACCTATCACTAATGCAACTTTATCTGCCAAATATTTTTCAGTCGGCGCTTCTTTCAAAAAAGTTATAACTTGTTCGCGAGTCAGAACCTTCGACTTTTTAGGCTGATAATTTCTCCCAAGTTGCTTTAGGAACTGTTGCAGAGAAATCAACTTTTCATTACTTCTTATCTTCTTATGAACTATTAATTCTTTACGTAACATTGAAAACTTTGTCCAAAGTGAATTTGGAGAATATGACTCTGACAAATCTTGAAAATAAGCCATCAAAACGGTTTCGTCCACACGGTCCACGCAGTGTTCCGTCCGCCAGCCTCAAAATAGAAATATTCTTCTCGTAAATCCGCCTAGTTTTTTTTTGGCACAAGCGCATGCTCAGCTTTAGCAGCTTTCACTAAAAATCCTTGGGGAGATGGGTATTTTCCACTACTTCGGACATTTTTATGCCTCAATCGCAAAATTATTTTTTATGTGCTGTCTTATTGACAAATAACTTCAACCATGGTTACCACAATTACGTTTCGACAATTTTTTCAGGTAAATGCTAGTACTTGATTTGGTTTAAACTAATACATTCAAAATTCATTTAAATTTTTCTCATATAAAGAATATTTAGTCGGACATTAAACGTTAAAGGCACCACGGGCATTAAGGATATTAACGCTTTCGGTCAACGTATATCCCTCGGGCCAAAGGCCCTCGGGAAACACACCATCGACCTCAAGCGTCATTATCCTTATAATACCCTTGATACCTTAATAACTATAATATTATTGTGTCACTTACAACTTTTTTTAAATTTATATTATAGATAATTTGATACATGATACTTATCTTTTAGTTAGTTTACAAAAAAAGGGTACTGTTAAAATAGCTCGAAAAACTTAACGGCTTTCAAAATATAATAATTTAAAATTTTCGTGACAGCAT
The DNA here is from genome assembly GCA_019359885.1 of Listronotus oregonensis. NCBI lineage: Eukaryota > Metazoa > Arthropoda > Insecta > Coleoptera > Curculionidae > Listronotus > Listronotus oregonensis. The sequence continues at coordinate 25,661 of JAHBCN010012010.1, forward strand.
GAGGGAAAAATTATGATGTTATATTCGAAATAGGCGCATGGGATAACTTGTTTTCTTAAAATTTGAAAGCGATATGTTTTCCGTGAAAAAAAATTATATAGTGTTACAGGGGGTAAAAAGTATGATGTCCATCATTTTAATGGGCAATAGTGAAGCTCAAAACAAGTCGAAAAAAGCCAAGAACATATGGGTCAAAAGTTAATCTTTTTCAAAATATGACCTTCTAAAGTTTAATAAGTTGGCAACATATCGCCTGTTTTACCGAATGCTAGTCGACCGTCGAACGTTTTTTTGCGATGTTTTGCATATTTACTTTTTTTAAGGAGATGTTTATTTACATACAAATAATAAAATTTACTTCTTGAAATTTATTTTGATATTTAATTTGAAATTAAATTAAAGTAAAAAACAACCAATACTTAATGTTTGTTGTTTATTTGTTATTACAAAATAGTTGTTACCAAAAGAATAGGATAAATATTCGTTTTAAAAACACAAATTATTATGTTTTAAAACAGCACTTTTTTGTTTTGCTTAAAGAATAAAATTTCTCGTTTGCACACATTCCGTTTTCAAAAATCTTTGGTACTTGGTACATATTGGCATATTTTCCCGATTTAAAAACAAACAAAAATATCGCAGCCGGGTCGGTGAGCAATATTGATAACTGACTTTACTTCAGGCAAGAGAATTCTAGGTAGGTCTGTTGCCAATTGTTTTTTAACTTTTTAACTGGGGAAAAAATTTAATTTAATTTTTTTTTTGTAGATTGAAACATTTAAAACTTATTTTTTTTTACCAAATAAATCTACTGATAAGTGATTAAGACAAAAGTTTCCAATTCTTAAGATTTTAAGAAATAATTGCTTTTAAAGTTCTAACTTTAACGTCGTTTAGACAAAAATCTGTTAAGTTTCGACACATATGTCATAGAAACTTTTTGACTTGTTTTAAGCTCCACCATCGCCCATTTAAATCGTGAGCATCATACTTTTAACACCCTGTATATATATATATATATATATATATATATATATATATATATATATATATATATTTTATATATATATATATATATAATTATATATAATAAAATAATAATAATATATATATATTATATATATATATATATATATATATATATATATATATATATATATATATTATAATAATATAATAATAAAATAATATAAAATATATAATATTATATATAATATATATATATATATATATATATATATTTTATATATATATATATATATATATATATATTTATAATTTTTTTCTGCCTTTGAATATATTTGGTTTTTTTTTCGGATTTTTGGTTTTTTTTAACATTTCCTATTTATTTTTCAATATTTTTTTATTAAAAAATTATAAATAATTTATTTAATATATTTAAAAATTAAATATTTATAAAAATTTTTAAATTTAAAATTAAAAAGTTATTAATATATGTAAATTTTATCACTTACGGTATTTTATTAATAAAAAAGTACATGGTTAAAAACATTTTTTACAGAATTTGGATAGAATTAAGACAAAACAAACATTTGTGGTTAACATCTTAAAATATATCAAACCACAAAGTGTTTGTTTTTTTAATTATAAGAATTTTAAAAAAAAAACTTTTTTAAATGCTAGTTTAATTAATTAAAAATTTTTTTTATGGTAATAAAATTTACAATTATATCTAATAATTTAGTTTAATATAAAAATTTAAAATTTTATAATTTTATTTTTTTATTAAATAAACAATTTATAATTTTTTAGTAAAAAATAATTATTAAAATAAATAAAAATAAATTTTTTTTAACATAAAAAAATAGTTTTATTTTTTTTAAAAAATAAAAAAAAAATTATATTATATATATATTTTATATATATATATATATATATATATATATATATATATATATATTTTATTTTGTTTTTTATATAAAATATATTTTATATATATATATATATATATATATATATATATATATATATATATATATATATATATATATATATATACCGGGTGTTTCTCAAAGGTGGGTCCTCCTATAAATTTTAATTTTTAAGATGGGAAAAATGAAATTTGGCTTGTCAAATATGACCCAAAAAAAAGCATTGAATGACGTGTTTAATTGGTTTCTGATAATTTGACCTCAACTTTTGAATTTTAAATGGAACACCC